>VXAL01004010.1:134709-150105 GCA_013399475.1 Chauna torquata | reverse complement strand
CCCCCGCCCGCAGAAGCGCGCGCGCGCGCTTGGCGCCGCGGGAGCCGCCGCCGCGCTCGGAGAGCGGGCCCGGCGGGGGCGCATGCGCGGGATGTGCAAAGGCCCTTGGGAGCTGTAGTCCTCGTCCTTGAGGCCCGGGCGTGAGGGGGAGCTGCACGTACCGCGCTCCCGCCTCATTACTCCCTCCATTATCCTGTGCCTTGCGCCCGTAAGCGCACCACGGGCATGCCCGTGCACTTATATGGCAAATACAGGGCTGATTTCTCATTCTTGCCTACACGGGCACAACACACAGCAGTTGGTTACTCCAGCAGCAGAAGTCCAGGTGAAAGGGGTCACTACCAGGCTCGCCACATACCGGTGTTTGTCCCCATGCACGTACTGGCTTTCCCACCCAAGCACATTATCAGCTGAAGCCTGACGTACACAGCAAGCGCCTAGTTAGCACTCCCGCGAGGCGAGAAGGCAGCACATACGGCTAATGTGTGCGTGCAGAGTTCACAGTAAAACCTACGACTTGGCTTCATTTGCAACAAGCGAGTTTTAGATTCACCTGGGCCCCACACACCAGCACAACCGTACACATGAAGAGCTGTCATCCAACTAAAGCCACGTGCACATCTAGTCTGACCTTCCCCAAGGCACCATGGCAGATGCATGTCCTCAAATTGTGCAGTATTTCACATATGCTGACTGTACATGCAAGGTAATGACTCGCACATACAGGACATGTTTATCTGATGTTTCTACGCAGCAGCAGTCCGTCAGATTGCTCCTAAAAAACTGTTGGGCAGCATATTGCAGGCCATGCAGTGACCTCCTAGTGACTGAACCCGCAACTGTGCGGTTCTTCTCCTCGTGACTGTTTCACCTTTAGGCAATCCTTCCCTCTGAGCAGTGGATGCTTCTCAAAACTCTGAATACAGCAAAACTTAAATCCTTAAATACTTTCAGCTCATTTGTGTGCTTTGCACTATGCTGTGCAGTTTTCATAAACTAACCAAGGCTTGTAAAACACACACTTCTGGATTAATTCAGAACTGATCATTTCAGAGCTATTTGTTTGCCATTACACCCACCTATTCAAAACATCCCTGTTTGGGATCTCCTACTGTTCTCACAAAACCACAGGTTTCCCTTATCCCAAAGGGCAAGCAGTCTTCTTAGGCAGTAAAACTTCAGCATAGATATTTTGGTTCATAAAACAAATGAGAAGAGGAAAATAATTTCTCATCTGAAGTTTATATTACAGCAGCTACATATGAAGTATAGCTACTTAAGATGCCAAACATCCTTGCCAATTCACGGAGCATAATTCATTGGTCATTGTTATTAGCTTCACATAGGAACTAAATAGCACTGTTCCTCTTGTTCTTTCTCATCCTAATCAAGCACAATAGGAAAAGGAACCTGCATGGGAAAAGGAATTAATTTCCAACCTCTGTTGTGCACTTTTGGTCAAAGTGCTTTTCTGTGAAGAAAGCAGCTATCGGGTGAAGACATTTTATTGCTATTGCTTAGAAAAACAAAAGCCCTAATCCTGAAACTAAATACAAGAGTACTTCAGGAGAGGGCTGTATCCAAAGCTTTCATAGAACTTACAGGACGTGACCTCTGTCACTAGAACCTCAATGGACTCAGGATACATAAATGAGACATATCTATACTCTCGCTCCTTATTTTATTAAGAATTGTTCATAACTGGACCATGGGATCACAGTAATTCGACAACAAGGAAATTGAAGTTTTCTTCCACTGCCTTTCAAGTTTTTTCAGTTAGAAACCTTTCAATACACTGAAAAACAAAATATGTAATACACATTTCATTTAAAATATACGCATCTGTATACACACATAGACATTCACACATTTTAAAACTGTACCACTAAAGTTATATTTTGCAAGTAGATAGTAGGCCTGCAATTGCTTATTTCTTCTAGATTGATGAAATGAATTTGGAATATTTACTCTCTTTCAAACCTTCGGCTCCAAAAGCTGGGAAAAGTAAAGCTTTTTTATTCATCATACAGATTTCCATCTTAGGTTTCATAGCTTCTTTTGTCCAAGTCATTTCTAGGAGTCTAACTCAAATATTTCATCCTGTATCTTGTGATTTCAGCCCTGCATATGCCTGTGCAGAAGCTCCTGTTCGGCAGCCCAATTCAGCTGCAATTTCAGCAGAAGTTTCAGATTACTTTTGCAGTTGAATTTTGCATATTGAATCTTCACTGCATATATCACTTGAAAAGATTATAACGTAACACCTTATGAGAAGCCACATGTACTAAGCGTGATAGAAAGAGAGTAAGATTTGACGTACTCTTGAAAAAAAAAATCAGCGGTATTGTAGACATCTTTCTCTCAGCAGTTTCCTAATAAGAACCTGATGCTTCTTGATGACTTTATGAACCATTACATAACATCTATTTATGTTACTACTAGCTCACAGGATCAGATTCATAGTCTATACTTAAAAAAACCTCAGTGAGTTATAAAACAAGATTGCATCTCTGTATGACGTCTATCAGATTTGCTTCGAAATGAAACAGTAATAAATTTAGATTAGATCCTTTAGGGCATTTTGAACTCTACCTATTTCTGTATCCTTGAGTGGAAGGAAAATAAAAGGAGTGATAGAGTGCAAATCATGAGGCAGAGGGAGAAAGGCAGAAATGTTTTAGTGAAACATTCAAAAGATTTTTTTTCTAAACAGGAAAAAGAAATTTCTCCATCTGCGTTCCTATTAAGATTACAGAACAACAGCCAAGAATTTCCAGAATGAAAACATACAATAGAACACAAAAATTCAAATTGGAAATAAATAGTACAGCTACTCTATTTGTCCAAAGTTCAGTGCATCTAAAAATATCACAGACAAAAGTGGCAAGCTAGCATTTAGAAAAACAAATCTTTGACCTTCACTACATCTATATGAAAGGAGATCACCAAAATATGGTGAGAAGAAAGTCCATGATTTAACATGCAGTGTCATCGGTCCTACTTTAAGATGCACATCCCTGCCGCTACCACAGAACTGTAAGACTGCAGTTGAAACACAAAACTCTAAATCTTTTGTACCTTCTCTCTAAAGAACTAAAACTGAGCAAGCATGGACTTTTTTTTTGTTTTTAAATGGCAGATGTAGGTAAGGTTTCTTGGAGGCAACCTTCCAGTTTATTCAAAAACTAGACTCTCTGCTGACTTGTATGACCACCAGAGGGCAGGGCAGATGTAGCAGCAGATTAAAGCTTTTCTCACAGCAAGTACAGAACATGCTAACAAAAGCTGCACTTTTATTTCCTGAAAAGGTAATTTAATATTTAGTGCTCTCTTTGTAAAAGCCCTAGATAGGAGTTTTTTTGTATCAGTATAAGGATGCCAGTACTATCTTCTCACCTGGAAATTATTTCAGATAGCTATACAGAGGTAAGACACTCTTCACCTATCAACCTTCTTTTAAAGTGAAATTATGTTTTTTAAGCAGTGAAGACAAAAACCTGATGTTTTCACCAAGGGTTTAAGTGATTAAAGCAAAAAGGTGTTACCTTTTAACAACAGGGTTTAGAAGTTGAACAGTGATGAGACCAACATATGTGTTAGTAAAATAAATAAAAGCAATTTATTAAATCATATGTGAAAGTTATCAGTGTTTATAATACCAAATTGCAACTGGAAAAAAAAAAAGTCCCAACATTCAAGCATAATACAAAGTTATACAAGCATTAATGCAAACTCAAATTACACATCAAACACACAGGGGAAATGAGGCAGTTACAGTACACAAGCAAAAACGATGCCTGACAATACCCTTTACTCTTTCTTTCCTGACACTTTAAAAAAGAAATCTGTATGATAAGCTAACCTTCTGTTCCTCATCCAATTTCTTCACACACCTTGTATACTATTAAGTACTGAATACTAAAACTTTAAGAACTGTCCCTCGTTCTGTCTCCCCCAAAATGTGTTTCTTAAGAACTCTAGTATTTGTGACTAGCGGAGTCAACAATTGTGGTTAATAATTGCTACGTGATCAGAAGTATGAGCTTGTATTCTTCAGCATTCCTATTCAAATCTGCATGCTAAAATTCCTCTTTGAGGAAAAAGCTAATGCTTCAACATTCTTCTCAGCCAAAGACATGTGTGATATGAAATGAGGCAATCGGGCAGTAACTAGAAGAATTTAAGCCCTTTTAAGGCAGCTACAGAAGGAAAGTATTTGACGAGGGAACAAACCTATTACAAAAATCTATTTCAAGAGCTCAGAAAGTGAACTGTACCCCTTGGGCGGATAGATGACTCACTCAGAAGGTAACAGAAGAAATTTACCTTGGAAAAATTAAGGCTCCTTCCCCACTTTTCAAAAGCCAGCATCTTTTCTTAGTATCTTCCTTCTTCTTTTTAAATAGAATAAAATACAGTAAGGGTAATTTACCAAAAAGCTTGAACAGCCACTAAACTTAACTACCAGAATAATTCTCAAAGAAACCCATCATTACCGAAGAACATAACATGAAATCCCCAGCTGTAGCAAACACTCCTTTCTCCTCACTGACCTGTTATTTGGGAATTCAGCTGTAAAAATAAACTTGGTGCTTACTTGGGAGGAAATGCTGCAGGTGGGAGTGGTTAACTCATTAAGATCCAGCAGAAAAATCTCTTTCTTTTAGTTATTTTGATTTATTTCAAGGCTGAGACTTGATGAAAAATGCATAAATAATTGTTGATTTGAATGTGATGCTCCTAAAAACTTTGCATTCTTTGCGTACCAGATGTTGACCTATAAGAAAGCAAAGCAGATAGGGATTACAAAGACCTGAACTGCCATTACTATTCTAATATGAAAGTTAATAAAAGCCTCGAAACCAATTGCTATGCCAAGGTCTGAGAATATTTTTTCACAATAATATTCCATTTATGGAGACTGTCTTGTGTGGAATGTCTTTACTGTTGCTGTTAAGCATTAAGTATGAAAAGATCATCTGTTCATCTTCCACAATTAAATGACTTGACAACCTTGATATTTGAACCGTGGTGATAATTACTATATTTACAAGCATGTGATTTACTGTGCTTTAATTCTGTGTAAAAAACATTGTTTTGTTTTCCAAAGGTCAGGCTTGTAGTAAGAACCGTGTATTTTTTTTTGTTTTGCAAGATATATAACAGCATTATGACACAGGGAATTTCCAAGAATTAGTTAAAAGCGCACCTCTAATTTTTGGTCTTAACTTCACGTTTTTCTCTTACTAAAGTCAAAAAAGGCTACACTGAGAGCCTATTTACCTCACTTCAAAGTGAAAACTATGCAGACCTCATGGATCCCTTCTAGAGACCTCATCTCCCAGCCTCCCTTTATGTAAGTATTTCAGAAACACTGTCTAGGATTTGCTGATTTGGATATAATCCCTGCTTGAAACATATTCATCCTGCTGGCCGTCTGATGAACTGGGATATTTGGAATTTAGAAAATCCAAGACAATCTATTTTAAACACTTTATTAAGAGGCATTTGCTCTTGGAATCGCAGAGGCCGATCACCCAGCACCCTGTGCCATCTGTACCCGCAACAGCTTTATCTGAAAGCTAGGGCTGGGCCTGGACTACACTTCCTATTTCTGATTGTTTACACTTTTTACAAAAAGCTCCCATTATCATCGTAAAGAAAGCACAGATCCAGAGGCAATAACAATGATAAAGGGACTAGACTAAACTGACAATGGGTATCTGAAGCACTGTCATTCATCCTGCCATGCTTACAGCACAGCTACATGACCGATTGGTGCAAGCAGGGATAAGCAAACTATGACAGGCTGTGCTGTTAGTTTTGCGTAAAGTTGTATTGATCGTGATAATATTTTAACGTTAATCTCATCACAAACTGAAGCAAAGTACAAGCAATACAGAAAGACACATCACACCACTCCCGCTCCAACAGCATATCTGCCTTATTGACGCTTAAAGCCTGCTAGAAGTCTTCTCCGTTCACAAAGATGGGGGCAAAGGACCCTTTCCTCCCCCTCTCCAAAGAGGTGTCATTTTGGCTTATCTCAGCAGCTGTTTGCATGCTTGTCTGCATGAACTAAGCCTACTGCCCTTCTTCAAACCCTGACACAGGAGACAGCATCAGCAGGGCACTTAAGACGCAGCGTGCTTTGGTGTAAACACACTGCAGAGATTGGCAAGTTGTATTTTTAAGTTTTTTTTGTTGTTGTTGTTGCTTGGTTTGTTTTGTCGTGTCGCCCCCCCCACAAAGATAGGAGGGCTTTCTAAAAGCGGGTGCTTGGCACAGAAGCCCCGATTCCGCGCCACTCCCGTCCCCAGGACCGCAGCCCTGCGCTCGGCGCTGAGCGAACGCCGGGACGGGAGCAGGAAGGCTCCCCCACCGCACGCCTGCAGGAAGCAAACGAAACGCAAGCGGCTGAAAGAAAGGGGAAGCGGCGCTTTCCTGGACAGCGCCTCAGGTGACGCCCGGGGCTGCGGTCTCGGCATGCAAAGCAGGCGCCGCTATGCCCCCTCACCGCGTTTCCTCTCCTTCCCTCGGGCACGGCTGCTGGCGAGCTCGAGGAACAGCTGCGGCGCGGAAAACAGCGATTCGCATAGCGAAGGGGCCCCTTCCAGGCGTTAAGGGCCCTGCGGTGCCCTCCGCCTCTCGCGGCCCCTCAGCGGCCCCTCAGCGGCCGTGAAGGCGCGGGCTCGGCGGCGCCTCCCCTCAGCGGGGCCGCAGCGCCTCTTCCCGGCCCGTGGGCACCGACAGGGCCTGGCTCCGGGCTGAGGACCGGGCAGGGCCCTGCCGTCAGCCTCACGGGCTGCCGCAGCAGCAGCGCTCGTTTCTGACCGCCCGGCGTGAGGCGCCGGCCCCGTGACAAGCGTTTCCCGCCCCGCGTCTCCGCATCCTCAGTGGGGGAAGCGGGAACGACCAACAAAGGGACGCGTCCCCTTTAAACGCCTCCTCCCCTCTTCGCCCCTCACGTGGTGCACGGTAAGGGCGGTGATTCCGTAGTGCGTCACTTCCGTTCCTCTCGTGGTGCAGCGGAGCCGCGCGCGGAGCAGGACGTGAGTGTTGGGGTCTCCCCCGCGCGCCCCGCTAGGGCCGCCGCCATTTTCTCCGTTCCCCACCCCCCGGCACCGACTGTCGGGGGCTCGACACCTCCCGGCCGGCGCGGGGGAGGTGTGCTGGGCAGCCGCGTGGCGGGGCTTCCTCCTTTCCTCGAGTGCCCGCTGTGCCCCGCGGGAGAGATGCCCCGCAGTGGAGCGGGCCTGGGGCGGGAGGAGGAGCCGCTGCCGAGGAGAAGCTGCCATGTTGGGGGGGCAACGAGGATTTGAGTGAGGGAGAAAATGGCGGCAGGGAACCGCCCGGCTCCGTTCCTCCCCGCGCCAGGATCAGACCTTGCCCGCAGACGACCCCCGACCCATTTTTTTTCTGCTGCTTTTTCTGTCTTGCGTCGCTGCTGAGCCGCAGCCCCCTTGCTGCCGCTCTGCCCCGGGAGGACCTGGGAGGCCTTGCCCGTGCCCCCCTGCTCGGGCCCTCGCCCCTTGCCCCTGGGGGGCAAAGAGAGCCGTGGAAAAGAGAGGAAGAGGGGAGGAAAATGGCGGCTGGGATCCGCCTACCGGTGTTCCCTGCTCGTCCTAGCTTGTCTTTCTCTTCTCCCTTTACTTCGTCCTCGCGTGGCCCGTCTCATTCCGCCCTCGCTCTCCCCTGTGCTTCGCTGTCTCCTCACGCCCTGCCTGCCAGCCAGCCTCTCCCGAGGGGCTGCCGCCGCCCCCCGTTTCTCCTTTCTCCAATTTCCACCCCCACCTTCCTCCATATTGTCCTGCGCTCATTCTAATGCGGACTTTGGGGTTATCGTCTGTGTGTGGCCTCTGGCCCCGGCATATCAGTCTCGTTCGGCTCCCCGATTTCATGTCATCGCCGTGCTTGGTTTTGCCTTGTCCCGTTCCAGCTCTTCTCTGCCTCCATCATGCAGCGTGGCTTGTGTGCTTCCCCATACAGTGTTTCATTTTCAGTGTTACAGCTTCCATCGCTGTGCTCCAAGCTATTACGACAGAACTTGCCCTGCTTTAGCCACTAGCATTATTCAGACTCCGTTTTTTTCCTTTGTACGTGGTTTATTTCATCACCAGTTTGTTTAAAAACATCTCTGTTTCTTTTCTGAGATGTGATTCTCTAATCTTTTCCTAGTCTTCCCTAGCTTGAGTGTATTATATACAGTTTCTCTCTGTGGTGATTACTTTTATTCTGAAAGAACAAATGAGCTGCTACTTTGTTACAAAGAGTTTCTGGTAGCAGGCAAGATGTTCAGCTGCTATATCTAACCACATGTTTGCATGTTAGAGAGATGTAGAAGCACACCTGGCAGCATGCATTCAAGGAAAGTCGAATGTCTGCTTGTAGTGACTGATGTGTTAAAGCTGCAGTAGAAATATTAATTGCAATACTGTAGTTCGTTGTAACTAAGGTGTTTTTTCAGACTTTTGTATTACTAATGGGAAGCATAGCTTTGTGTATGATGATTATACAGCTGTTGCTTGTATACTGAACTAGGCAAAATGTCCATGTAAGAATATAGATAGTGCTGTGGCCTTAATAGTTTATATTTATGAATGTAGTTTTGAGAATTCAAGTTGAGGATAGTAGTGTAGTGTATTGTTTTTTTTTTTTTAATTGTTCTCTTCTAAACAGTCTGGAAATTAAACTGCTGCATTTAACATGGTTGCAGCAAAAAAGGGAACAGGTATAAGGGAACGGTGTTTGGAGAAGATCACATCCACAATGTGTATTAAAACTGATACGAAAAGGCAGGAAAGTTTAGGAGGGTTTTGAATAAGGTGAGGCTTTACAAACAGGTTTGAGGATTGCTTTCCAGATGTATTTCTTGTACAGTGTTCTCATGATATCTTTCTCTTCCTAGAATGCCTAAGTCAAAGGAACTTGTGTCTTCAAGCTCATCTGCCAGTGATTCAGATAGTGAAGTTGACAAAAAGGTGAAAATTATATGCAGTTTATTACTATTGTAGTAATTTTTATGTGGCAAAGTTCATATAATTCCATATGATTTATTAGACACTTGGAAAAAACAGGATTAGGTTTGGGTAGATAAGATACATTTTGCTTTGCAGTAAACCTTTTTCTTAACTTGCATTTTGCTTTATTCAGGATTTTCCGTATGGTGTATCTAACCACAAGCTTCCTGGAATTCTTTCTTGCTTTGTGACAAGAGATAGAAGGTTTCAGTATAAGCTGCCCCTTGTGGCAAGAATTTGGAGTATTTTTGAGACGACCCCGACCTCCCCCCTTTATTTTGGTGTCTGGATAACTTGCAAGTCCAAAGTGAAAACTTCCACCTGCCCAGTCATTCCTGTGCCACTTGCTTATCTTGTTTACACGTTCTTTTTCTGTTTCAGACTCTCTCACTGTAATACTATCTGCCAGTTTTTCACTTAAAAGCTGAGCTAACCCAAATGTCTTTGAGTTGATTAATTTTAATGTTAACTATTTTTAAATGTGTAAATCAAATGTACGTTCCCAGTTATTTGTAAGTTATTTCATCTGTAAGTTTTTGTTGGTGCAGTAGTCATTATGAATGAAAATTGAATAAAACTGTAAATTTATCTTTTTAAGGAATGCTAGATGGCAATATAGATACCAGGTCTTTTAATGTAGTATGTGCACAGGCAGTCTACTTTACCGAATTGATTCAAATGTGACTTAGTTGCACTGAACAAATTAGGCATTCTGTCAGATCTTAATATAAGAGAAAAAGGTCAGGTGATTTTTTTGGTAGGGAAATGTATTGCTGAAAAGTCATACTCAAGCAGTCTGTTTCAGTGGGTAGTAGTCTTTCTATGACAACCTCCCATATTTGTTGCAACTGTTCCTCTTTAAAAGAAGCTATTCACAATGCCATTCTAGCAGGTGAGACTAATTTTTGATATTTGTGTCACTGTTTTCTTGAGGGGAGGGAGATGGGCTGGGGGGCATGTTTACCATATAAGCATTGGTAGAAATAGTAACTTTGTAGCATTTGCAAGTAATCTGATTTGTACCTGATGTCATCTAAATGTTTTAAGTGTGTTTATCGTGTTATGGACAGAGATTTGACCGTGATAATAAAGACAAAAATGTTTCACAGGTAGAGGTGACTTCCAGATCCTTTCTTCATTATCTCATCTATTCTTTTCTTTTTTTTAGAAGAGTTGGTAGCTGTCCTGATTTTTTTTTTGTTGCTTTCAGTGGAGAGGAATGTGAAACTTATATCAGACTTCAATTTTTTAATTAAAACTACTGAACTGACAATATTGCTGTGCAAAAAGAGTAGGCTTGTTGAAAAGTATTTTGGTCTAACTCTGTGAGGCTAGAGTATTATTGTAAACTTCACTGGGAACAGAATTAGGCTCATTTGGAGAATTTTTTTGAAATTTCAATCTAAATTATACAGTATCACAGTCATGCCATCACAAAAGGAAGGTGATATGGTGTGTTGCATAGTAGTAGTTTGTGGCCTCTAATGTAACCTTTTTTTAACTGATAGAATGTGTTGTGGTTCATGCATTTCTATTTTATTCTTGCTCCAAGGCAAAGCGGAAAAAGCAAGCAGCTCCAGAAAAGCCTGTAAAGAAACAAAAGACGGGTGAAAGTTCAAAAGGTGCCGCTTCTTCTAAGCAAAGCAGTAACAGAGATGAGAACATGTTTCAGGTAAAATTAATGACTCTTTTAAAGCCTGGTTAAGGTAGCATGTTACATCACGTTCAATATAAATTTTATGAGGCGATATGAATATCTCGATAGTGTAGTGCCAAGTCTTCTGAAACCTAGGTGAAAGGGTGTTACTATGCTACTGTGCAGATGAGATGCTCAGAAAAGCCATTGTTAGGTTTCAGTAAAAGAATCTTGAGTTGTGGCAATTGATCTAGCCCTCATGGTCTTTGCCCATGGTAACTCTCTAGGTAGTCATTTGTCTGTAAATACAGAACTCATCGTGAATATACTGTAAATATTAAATCAGACAGTCTCTGGGTAGAAATGTTTTTTAATCAGGGCTCTTGAAAGAAAGGTTTTTGGAAGCCAAAGTATGGACTCTTCATTCCTGTTTAACTAGGTCAAGGGCAACTTGTCTTCTGTTTTATAAGCTGTGTCCTGGAATAAGTTTTGCTTGTTTTTGTTATATGATGCAGGTTTTTCTCACTCAACATCTGAAAAGATTGTAATTTTTGACATTGTCCTTATTTTTAAGATCAGATGAATGCAGATTTTTCAGTAGCAAGATATGTTTGTGAGCTCAAGGTACAGTTTTTCTTGGGGTTAGCTGAGGCAGTAGCAGTGTGTACTGCAAGCTGTGCAAGAATTTATGTAGCTTGGAGTTACCTGCTTTGGAGGAGTGGGTCAAGAGTTATTAAATATCTGTGACTAGGTAGCTTGATAAGGGCGGGGGATAGGAAAGAAACTTAAGAATCAGTGTCTCTAAGAATTTAACTTTGTGAAAGCGTACGGAAAGGATGTCTAATAAGATGATGCTAGTGCTGGGTGAGGCAGAAGATATGGCTTTGGGCTGTGGCTGTGCAAAGGAATATGGCAGAAAAAATTATTTTGAAGAGAAGACCTGCACAACTGATTATGTAATACAGGGCAGTTACTCTTAATGTTATCCATCCTTACTTTCCCCTTCCTGTATAGGTGGAGGGAGGGTTTCAGTTGAAGACACTGTGTTAACGCTTGGACTTGATCATCAGCTTGACCTAAACCATCAGTGTTCTTTGGTTTCTGCCTACCTTTTAGTTACTCAACAGGAAACATATTTTAGATTGCTTATTCTGTTATGTGAAGCATTGTGGGCTTTTATTCTACATCAGTTTATGTGCCTTAACTAAGGTGCAACTGTTTCAATGTAGAAACAGCATTGTAGGTCTATGGTTACTTCCTTGCTCTACCCAGGAGAGCATGCTAGAAGCTCTAGTTGCATTTTAATTTTTTTAGGTACAGTTTTTTGTTCTGGCACTATTAATAATACTAGAAACCTCCTTTCTGCTTCCCTGTGGCAGTAAAATGATCTCTGATGTGCAAGTGACTTTGCAGTATAATTTACAGACATGGCTTGAACTGATGGAAATCAGGCTGTGAAGCATTCATAGGATAGTCAGAAGTTTTATAATGTCCATATTGTGTGTGGGAGTGGCAGCAAATGATGTGAAACTTAGTGACTTAATGTTCTAAACCTCAGGCTGTGTTCTGGAAATATACAGCTTCCTGTAACGTAGAGCTCTTTGTGACTGCTGTATTCAGAAGATTCAGCATTTTCATCAAGATCTAGATTTTATTATTTTTGTTTTAAACTGATGTTGGTGTAATGCCATTCTTGAAATTCAGTAAGAATAAAATTAGTATAAGTAGTAGGTAATTATTTCAGTATGAGACTAAGCGTATTTATTTGTGTCTTGGCCTTTATGGCTTTATAGGTACCCTAGTATACTTTGCCGAAATCCCTTTATCAAATTCCACAATTGGAGCGCAGAAATTTATCTCACTGCAATTTGTGATGTATTACTAGAGGCCCTAAGGACAAGCATTATTCATGTTAATGTGGAAGGGTTTAGTGTTCATGCATTAGATGCCTATCTATGGCTTCAAGCCCATGTAAGCTCTGCATCATGTGCTTTGGTTAGTTTGACAAATCCTGTCATCTACCTATGCCTGATTTGGATAAGGTTTGTTATTGCTGTCTGGATACAGTATTAATGACTGTCCAGAATGGAGCCACATAACATAAGGCATTTCACAGAATTTATTTCAATTCCTCCCCCTCTTTTTTTGGAAGTTAAATAGTATTTGCTTTTTGACTTGTGAGAAATAAGTTCTTCAGCTTTAGAGTGTAATGTCTTTACCTATCGTAAGTTCCTGAAAATAGATAAATATATAAGCTTGTGATGCTCTGGAAAGGTGATTGAATGTAAAATAACGAATCGTGTTGCATCAGTAACCACCTAAGTTTCAGAATTAATTTTCTAAACCAATTTGATGTGCTGCAGAGCTCAGCTGTTTGCAAGACTCTGCATTCTAGGGGTTTATCTTACTGTGCTCCTTCTAATGCTATATATATATAGCTACCAGCTAAGAAGGCTGCTTTTTTGCAGTTTCTACTTTCACAGTAAGTATGCAGTTTAAAAGAAACTGGCAGTTAGAGGGAAAATGTAGATAAATATATTTGCTGAAACTCATACAGGAAGTTGCATACCTGTGAAAGGAACCTAGGCACAGTTCAGTGTATTTTATTCTAAGCAGTAGAAACCTGGAAATAATACCTTTGACTAAGTTCAGTAGAATAGTGTACCCAAAGAGCTGTGATATTTAATAAAAAGCATGTGAACTCATGTGTGAAGGTTGANAGCATATGAACTCATGTGTGAAGGTTGAACAGTATTAACTACCCTGCTATAAATAAATGATGCAAGCCTCGGAACACTACGGTGATTATAATGATACAAAGGTGTCTTAGCACCGTGAAGTTATTCTAGTACTATCAGCTGCTGCATGAAAAAAGTTATTCAGAAATGACTCAGTGCCAGAATTACAGATATCTGGACTTTAAGAAACATCACTTTACTTGAATAAATCTAGAATTTGGTTATTTTTTTAACATTAGTTGCTAATTAGAACTGTACTTTAGAAACGAGTGTTAAAGCTTTTAGCAGTGACAACTGTTTTGCATAGAATTCAACTAAACTAATTCTCAATTTAATGTGAGTATTCAGATGAAATGTAGACAGAGGCATAAAACCTAACAATTTCAGCATTTTCATATGGAACTGTTTTCAGTTAAGGTAGACTTACTGGCTAAATGATGTCTACTTTATATTCTTGCACCTCCCCGCCTTACTGTAGTTGAATTAAGATATGTAGTCATATTCTTAATATTCAAATCCTAAACATTTTTACTATAGTTGCATCTCTAATCTGCTATATTGTATCAGATTTTATTTCTTAGAGCAAATCTGGAACTACTTGCCAATGCACTAATAGTCTTTGATAGACCTGGCAAAAAAAAAAAAAATATCCTGGACTAAAGGAGACCTAAAAGCCACTTGAAGTTGGTGAAGCATTATAATGTAAAACCAAAAAAAGGTTGTTTATGCAGGCTATTTAGCATATCCTTTGCCAGCAGTGCGGACAGATTTGGCCACGTTACCAAGTTAAGTCTGAAAGAACTCAGCTACTCTTACATCATACCTTATTTTGGAGTGTTGTGTTTGTAGTGCTGTGGAAGTATTTAATAAATCAATCACCGAACGCTATCTTATAAACTGTAATCTCTTGTTCATTTTAAAGGATACTTCGAAGTAAGAAAAACAAATACTTGAGGCTTACAGTATCTAGAGATGTCCTGATTGCTTTAAAATTAATTTTGGAGTTAATTCAATGTAGTCTGCATAAAGAAAAAAATTGCTTTAAGCAAACATAAATCGCACTTGTTTACATTTTTTTATGGAGTAAAGCTTATGACTTAAACATCTGTGGATGATTTTAGTTGATTTAAGAGTTCATGTTTTCTGGTCAGACTTGAAGCTAGTAAGATGTGTTTGATCCCCTGTTAAACTATGTCAGTGCAGGATGCATAAATTAAGGAAATTTAAAAAAGTAAACATTAGTTTTATTAGAAAGGAATATTCTATTTTAAAATTGTTTACTTTTAGAATGTTCTTTCTTCAGAAACTGTATCCAGAAAGTGCATGCAGAATTCTAAGCATTTCTTAAATGAATTCTTTGTTTTCATTATCTAATTTCTGATTCTCAAATTCGTATTATAAGTTGAATCGGTGTGAACAAATACTTCATCAAATGTGGAAAAATATGTGATAAGCCTAAATATGTAGCGTGATGCAGCGTGCCATGCTTCCACCCCTGTTCCCCATCCCCTCAAAAAAAAAGCCTCATAATTGAGTTAAGCTGTTGTGGTACAGAAATTATGAAATTCCAAAAGCATTTTGACAAAGACAATTTCATGCCATGGTATGTGCTGGTAAACTTTGAAAGGTGGTTTTTTTCCTGAACACCTGGTTACAGTGAGAAATTTTTACCCACTGTTCCAATGAAGTACCAAGAGGACTTGGCAGGCATGGGACAGACAGTTGGTGGCTTCCTTTTGTATACATCTGTATTTACTGTGTTTAAAACACCACTAAGACCCTTCTAGAAATTGTGCTTACCTCATGTGAATATCTAATTTGTTTTTTGTAGATAGGAAATCTACTAAACTTTAGATATGGGAGTAGAGTTCCCTCTTTCCCTTTTTGTTTACAACTGCTGCTAACAAAGATGATTATAATACAGGCAAGAAAAAAATTAAAAAAAAAAAGTAAATTACTGGCTTTTGTAAGAATTCAACTTAAGAATATAAGTATTTTTATT
>VXAL01004010.1:69132-128125 GCA_013399475.1 Chauna torquata | reverse complement strand
GTTCATAATTTGGTTAGTGTAGGCTCCTTTAGGAAGGGTATTTGTTTATTTTTTGTGTGTGTGTGTGCTTGCTGTGATTGATCTGTACGGAGTGAATTTATCTGGTTGTGTAGCCTTGAACCAAATAGATCTTTTTAAAGTAATCTTGATTAGTTCGGCACTTCATGGCTGCAGAAGCAGAAATGAGTGTGGCTCAAAGGAAGAAACACAGATTAGGGTTGATAGTGGGTCTTTGTTCTACCTATTTCCCATTACTGCCTTCTCCTCATTGATAGGATCCATTTTTGACTGTAGCTCTGGTGACTAAGTATGGAAGAGCAATCTGATAGGCAATGTTTTCATGCTGTGAACCAAGCCCTTTTGACCCATGCTCTCAACTTATATTTGTATGTAAAAGTGTGAAGACACCAGCTGAGGAACTGCAATAAATGGCCCTTGGCTCAGTCATAGTTTATCAGGGAAGCTTAAACAATGCTCTCTTTCTAGCAGTGGGACATACCATTAGTTTAGGTGATAATTTAAAGGCTGAGAACTTGGTGATATGACTGTTCCCTTGGTATGAGACTTACTTTAACAAAAGTGTTATAACAAGTGATTTTTTTAAAGATCTGCTTAATTCAGCCTTCATTGTACTTCCTTTCAGCTTTGAATGAATCCATACGCTCATCATTGATGGGATGAAGAGTGAGGTAGGAGCTGAGGTTGAGATGAAGAGTCAAGTTTTTAAAAGCGTTTTTGTCCTTCATGAGGAGGTAGGCTCTCAAAATCCTAAAGATGAATAGAGCTTGCTGTGAAACTGCAAAAGTTAGTGGGATGAACAGAATATGTTCTTGGAAATCTCTAAGTATATTATACCTAGATATCTTAAGGCTAAACACACAAAAAAAATTTGATGCTTCCTTGGCCAGCATGCCTAGTAGACTACTGTTAGATGTCAGTTCAATTTGGCAGAAGTTAATGAGGTCAAACCTGTTGAAGTAAAGAAATGGTAAGATTTTTATTTAACACTGTTAATTGTGTTGCATAGAGAGTAGCTATGGAAAGAACAACTGTATCACACCTTAAGAATTTTAATATTTTCTGCTTTCACTAATAGGCTTAATGTATCATAATAATTTTGGGTTGCTGAAAATAAAGCCAGTTTCATCTTACAAATAAAAGACGAGTTCTATTCACTAAAATATCATCATGTAATATATTTGAGAGAGGCGAATGGCACTAGATATTAAGAACAGACTTGAGATTGATGTAATCCTAACAGTTAGCTAACTGAGTTTGAAACTTAACTGGTGTATAGCAATCAAACTTTGCAGTCTTGTCATGGTGCTGATTTTATGTAGTCTTTGAAGCTTTTTGATAGCAGTCTGAATGTGAAATGCCCTTACAGAGCTCTGTTCTGTTTCAGCTCTGCTGTTTGCCATCCCTTAGCTGAGCCCTGAAGATCCCTTTGCATTTCCCCTATTATTTGTGTTCTGACTAGAAGCATCTTTCCATCCGTCGGAATAGTAAAGCATCTCTGGCTACTCTCATCACAAGACAAGGAATATTTTAGCAATTGCCTGTATATACCTAGAAAAGCAGACTGCTTTTTGCATTCTGTTTAGTTAGTAATACACAGCTAGTTTGCAGGTACAGCTGCTACTGCTAACACAGGCCAATTAGTGGTCATAGGTCAATTTTGTTTTTTAGTATTGTGATAATCCAATTGTTTTAAGTATACTTTAATCTTGCTAATTAGCTGACATACATGTGTCCCGAAGGAAATAATTTTCTTCATACTGGATTGGATTATTGTCTACAGTGAAAGTACTGGACAAATGCTTTTTCCCTCAAATGAATATTAACAACTTGAAAAATGCTACAGTGATACAGTTCCTGGGGTAAAAATGAATAGTTATCACCTGGATATTGGCTTGTTGTAAGCAAGAGTATTTGTAATTGCAAATGGTTAATGGAAAGAAAACCCACTTGCTTGGGTAGCCTGAAAGAAGTACCTAAAGTACCAAGTGGAAAAAGAGTAGCACTTATGATGTAAAGACTACCCTCCTGTCCCTATGCAGGGACAAGCATGCAAATTAACATTGTTCAAAGATTTCTTTGTTAACTTGCACGCTTGTCCCTTCCTTCCCCCCTTTTTCTTTTCATCCATGTTTGTGTTGTCATTTTTATTGTGTTTTTAGAAATTTGTCAGTGTATGTTGTGTAGTCCTGTTTAAGTAGTAAGAGAGCTATTCCTCTTGACTTACTCCGTCACTCTCTGAGATTGCTGTAGGGAAAGTGCGTATATATCTTTTTCTCATTTTGACATCTGTTATGTTCTGCTCCACGGTAATATGCCTTTTATCTATCAAAACAATTTGCAGTGACCTGTGGATAATGTTTGTGGCTTATCTGTTAAAATGTTTGGGGACAACCATTTTTGGTTTGGGGGACAAAATTTTTGTAAATGAGTTATCTAGCTCTTCTCCCTGTTCCTGCTATACATTTGTTCATGCCTTGGTATTTTAATTTCTGTGTTACTGTTTTGCAGGAAACATAATTTTTTTCTGTGATCACTACAGGGTTTTCCTACTCTTTTTTTTAAACATGCGCTGGGTACAGATTTTGGAAATGGACTTCCTAAATTCAGGTTTGGATGCATTTCTTAACAGATTGTTAGATTTGTAGATTGTTTGCTCTGTAGTCTGAGCACCTGTTGAGAAGAGACAGAAGTCTCTGTCAGGACAATAACATTACAAGCATGATACGCCTTGTGAAAAGGTGAGGAGAAGGAATTGTGCAGCTAAAAAATGAGGTGTTTCCTGAACTTCTTCAGGACTTGTTCCAGAAACAATATTTCTCATTTTGAAGGCAAAATCGATGCCCCAACTGTGTTTTTAAATAAATAATTTTAAAAAGCTAAGCTGAAATTTGGAGTTGCTTCTATGCAAACACAAGTTCACCAGACATGCCCTTTTGTTATGCAGCATTTTTTTAAAAGTTAACGATTTTTTTGCGAAAATCTGTTTAGAAGAACACTGTTCAGAACCATAAACCTTTTAAAGCTAGTCCAGTCTATACCAATATATGAATTTTCAAGTTTTGTGTGCTTTTGACACTTTGAAGCTTTCATCTTGACTGAGTAGGTAAATTTCTATGAAACTTTGAGAGAACTTAGAGCCTTCTAACAGATGGAGGTTTCATCCTTTGCTGAAGGAAGAGACCTGTTACTTCCTCATATGGAAGTTCTTGGGCAAGGAGGCTTGCTTTGAGCAATGACTTTGTTTTACTTTAGGTCAATATTGCCTCAAAGCCTTGATATTAGCAGTCTGCTATGTTAAGGAAGCCCACAAGTGACTTTTTTTTTTAGTTTTTAGTGTATTTATTCTATTGAAGTCAAATTTGGATGGATATTTAGCTTTTTTTAATTAAGCATTCTATTTTGTATGTTTTTGTCTTCAAAAGGATTGAGACTAGCACACAGTCAAGAAACTTGTAATTCCACAATTTATATGTAGTTTAGATAACTTGCTAGTTCCATTTTATATCTGGTTATATTTCTGCTTGAGGCAGATTATGGATGTACTTCCATAGGTATCATCTGTACAGCATTTGGGATGGGAGTCCTAAATGAGAGTTTAGGGTGCAAGGTAAGCTAAGACTGTTCTGATGCCAAAGTTTTTTTTCCATCATGGATCTTTCAAATGCAACATACATGGAAGCATTATGTGTAATGAAGTGGAATAAAAGAATTCAAGTCACTGCCTTTCATGTTACAAGTGTATGAGATTTGAACTGAAAACCTTTTGTATAAAAGTTTGACAACCTGTTGGTAAATCTTCAACAGTATGTTTGATATTTTAGAGAGGTGAGATTTTGGCGGGGGGCGGGGGCGTGGAGTGTGTTAAACCTCAGTAATTATTTTTAAATAGCTTATATTTTTTCTCTAACAAATATGCATACAAATCTCTGTATAAGTGGCTACTAAGTGCAAGTTTTGCACTGACAACAGTGCTTACATTAGTAATTCAGTATAGATTAGGGCAGCATGTGTACTGCAACTATAAATTCATAAATGGTACCAAGTCTCAATCCACTTAGATTTTTTGGATGCTACAGAGTAAAAAGGTCATTGGAAGCATTTTTGTAGAAGAATTGAAATTCTCCATGTGTGCGGCCCATGATAACACTATTGTTGGGTTGGAGTCCTTCTGGAAGTATTTCTAAACCTCCTAGACACTTTCTGTACTTTGCTTGGACTTTAAAGGTCAAACTCTTCCATATTTTGTAGAGGACTCTGTTGTGAAAAGAATAAGATTTGAAGCTAGCTCAGAGAGAGTATTAGGTTGTGATGGCAAATGAGGTTTTGAAAAAAAACTTGTTTTGAGTGGTCTATGCTGCTGGCTGCCAATTGTGCAGAGGCAGTTGCAGCATTTAGAAATGAAACATTCGTGGGAGTGCTTTTCTTCACTACTTGACACATGAACCTTTGGTCAGTGTTTTGACTTTGGGACAAGGATTTGAGTCATTGTTTTCAAAGTAATAAGAGTTGAAGTTAAAAGTACTGTCTTAAGTAACTCCCTCTTACTGTGTTAATGATGGCAATGGGGATATTAGAAAACAGTTGTCTTCGGCCTTCAGGAAAATGTTCCTGTGTCAGTTCCATTTGATGACTTAATTGCCCAATGTTTTGCAGATACATTTTTGTCTTGGTATAACTACTTTGAGCGGTATGTTCAAACAAGACAATGTTCATTGTTCAAGATATTTAGAATAATGTGTTTACAGTTGCTAAGAATTTTGTTTCAGCCTGTAGGAATGCTGCCAGAGCAATGAAATGAAAAACAGCATGGATAGCACTGGCCACATAGTGCCTCTATTGCCTTGGCATTTCATTATTTCAGACTCCACTGAGCTTTTATTGTTGTAAAATATACGAAAATTTGAGGCATCCTTTGCAAAATGTGTAAAGGCGGATTACTGTAAGTGAGCTTCTTGGCTTGTCCTCTGATAAGGTGGGCTCTGCTTGTACTTGCTCTTCTGGTACTGGAATATGCTATTTTTTATGACATGAAGTGTGAATTCATCTCTTTACTACATAAAAATTTTTCTGAACGGTCAGCAATCTTACTATGATCCTACCTTTTGTAGTTCTCCCTAAAGCATCTTCACCCCTGTCAGCTTCTCACAGTGTGGATGGGCATACCTCCTGGGATACTGGTAGCAGCAGCAGTGGTGCCTGAGATCTTGCTTGTCTGCTTTGGTACGTGTTATCTGCAGCACTCTGTGACACCTGGAGAACGGAGAATAGCCTTCTACTGAAGTCTGCTCTGAAATAAGGCAAGGTACTTTAGTGTCCCCCAGGGCTCAGTACTAGGGCCAGTTCTCTTCAATGTCTTTATCAATGATCTGGACAAGGGGATTGAGTGCTTGTTCAGTAAGTTTGCAGACGCCACCAAGTTGGGTGGGAGTGTTGATCTGCCCGAGGGTAGGAAGGCTCCACAGAGGGATCTGGATAGGCTGGACCGATGGGCTGAGGCCAACGGTATGAGGTTCAACAAGGCCAAGTGCCAGGTCCTGCACTTGGGGCACAACAACCCCATGCAGCGCTACAGGCTGGGGGAAGAGTGGCTGGAAAGCTGCCCGGCAGAAAGGGACCTGGGGGTGCTGGTCGATAGCCGGCTGAATATGAGCCAGCAGTGTGTTCAGGTGGCCAAGAAGGCCAACAGCACCCTGGCTTGGATCAGAAACAGTGTGGTCAGCAGGACTAGGGAAGTGATTGTCCCCCTGTACTCGGCTCTGGCGAGGCCACACATCGAGTACTGTGCTCAGTTTTGGGCCCCTCACCACAAGAAGGACATTGAGGTGCTGGAGCGTGCCCAAAGAAGGGCAATGAAGCTGGTGAAGGGTCTGGAGAACAAGTCTTATGAGGAGCAGCTGAGGGAGCTGGGGTTGTTTAGCCTGGAGAAAAGGAGGCTCATGGGAGACCTCATCGCTCCCTACAACTACCTTAAAGGAGGCTGTAGCAAGGTGGGGATCGGTCTCTTCTCCCAAGCGTCAATTGAGAAGACAAGAGGAAATGGCCTCAAGTTACTCCAGGGGAGGTTTAGGTTGGATATGAGGAAAATGTCTTCACTGAAAGGGTTGGGAAGTATTGGAACAGGCTGCCCAGGGAAGCGGTTGAGTAACCATCCCTGGAGGTCTTCAAAAAACGTTTAGATGCAGAGCTTAGTGACATGGTTTAATGGTGGGCTTGGCAGTGCTAGGTTGAAGGTTGGACTGGATGATCTTGGAGGACTTTTCCAGCCTAAATGATTCTATGATACTATTGCAAAGTACAGCAAAAGTCTCTTTGGATTCTTCTTGGTAGGGGAAAAAAAGTAAAAAAAAAAAAAAAGTAAAAAAAAAAACAAAACAAACAAACAGCTGTATGAAGTGTGTCTCTAGTCCAATAACTTGTTTCCAGGAAGCATATGCCTCTTGTCACTTGAAGATGGCACAACTCTATTTCCAGCATGAGGAAGGCTGATTTGCTCATCTCTGGAGTATTTTACTTTTGCACCAGGTAAGATGCAGGATCAGCTTATGTTCTTCTATCAACAAATGCTCTTCTAACAACCAACGTTTTGAGGGAATTTCAGATTGACTTGCTTAATTCTGGTGACAGAACCATCCCACAGTTCAGTAAGCATGCGAATATTTGCATAGCTTTTTGGTCTCATCCTCAAGGGCCTCATGTTTAGCTTACACTAGAAAATGTAAATGCCCTGCATGAGCAAGGTGTCTGTTGGCAAATGCAATGTGGGAGTAGTGTATGGGCAGTGATGTTTGTTTGCTGGAGATATATCTGCGTTGATTTTTCCTATTTTCTGGCAGTTAAAGTGAGAAGAGCTACAGTTCTGGGCCAAAATGAGATCTACTCAAATGTCTGCAGAACTTTCTTATAAACAGGATCATCCTTCTGTAGAGCTATTTGCCTTGTGGCTTATAGGTCTCAATAAAAAGCTCCCTGTCTAGATAAGGCAGGACAAGACATTAATCTTTGTTGCCCTGACTGGATTTCAGACTTCTCTTCAGCTGTCTTTGGGGTCTCAAAGTCCTGGCTTCTTCCAGATGTGTTGGTGTATGGGTCACGTGGGACATTTCAACCCAGAAAGTCTCCTTCCTGCTCAAACAGGAGAAGCGATGCTCTAGTGCAGAGCCAGCCAGCAGTGATGTTCTGAAAGGGGGCCTGTTAGCTGATGCTGAGGAGTAATTGGGGTAGGGTGAGTATCTGATGAGCTGGGGTGAAATAGAATCACAGAATCACAAGGTTGGAAAGGACCTTCAAGATCATCTAGTCCAACCGTCATCCTATCACCAATACTACCCACTAAGCTACTAAACCATATCTTGTAGCACCTTGTCCAGGCGCCTCTTAAAAACCGCAAGGGTCGGTGACTCCACCACCTCCCTGGTCAGGCTGTTCCAGTGCTTGACCACTCTCTGAGAGAAAAAGTTTTTCCTGATATCTAATCTAAATTTCCCCAGGCGCAACTTGCAGCCATTTCCTCGAGTCCAAGTGAGGCACGTCCGATCTGACAACTTCTAAGCACCTGATATTTCTGGGAAAGGCTGGACTCTTCCTTAGATATCTTCAGCCCCGGTTGGCTGCAGTCTTTAGCATTTAGTTGTCTGACTTCCTAATTTCTTTTATCCTGTGGTCCTATGGTAATTTCCATTTATAAAAGGGGAAGAGTAGCATTTTTCCCTCTACTTGCCCTTTTTAAAAATAAAATTATTTATGATCTCTGCAGAGTGGGGATGTTTTTTCATTGAATAATGCATGACTGGGAGGGATGTGACACTGTCAGCTGGAGCCTCTCATCACTAAAGATTAAGAAATAAAGCTAGATGCACACAATAATAGCTTTGAGCTGCAAAGATGTGTATGAATGGAGCCAGCCACTAGATGTCAGCATTATTTTAAATATTATCAGCTGAGGGACCACTTGAGTATTTCTGCTTAAAATCTGCTGATGTGAAGTTGATTTTCTGACTGAGTAGTAGGAGTTGCATTGTATGTTTAGGCTCAGTAATTAGCATCTACTTTTGTGGGCTCATTCTGCTAAAAAAAATTGGTAGTGTTTAATACAAGACTTCGTAACTAGTATGAAGAGGCTACAAGCTGTTATATTTCTGAAATGCTCAGTGAAACCCATGCTGCTATCAGCATATCAGGGTGAATTTTCCTAATAATTTGTCACACTTCAGTCCTCTTGAGAAAGGCATCGTTACCTTCTAAAATAGCTAAGAACAAAGTGATATTTAATAATAAACACAACTGAACTTCAGAAGTCTTGTATTCAGGTGTGGATCCATCAGAGAGGTCGGGGAGACTGCAGCCACTGCCTGGGCAACTTCCTGCCAGCAAAAATGCTTTTGCACCACAGAGCCCTCAGCAAAGCTGAAGAGCTTCTGTATGAGATTAGGGCTGCATCTTTGGGGGAGCGTTGGCTAAACCAGTGTAATGGCTCACTGATGCAGACAAGATAGTCCCATTCCTCTCGCCATTGCTCTTCATGTAGCTAATTCGGCAGAACAAACAACCCAGCAGGAAAAAATGAGGAGTTTTCTTTTGGGGAGATGACTCCTCTCTGATCAGACAAGTGTTCAAGCCAGCACCAAGAGTGAGACCATGCAGCCAGGGAAGGAGGGAAGGAAGGCAAAGTGGCAACTCTTCTTGACAGATGTGAGTCATAGGTTTTTCCTCGTTTCTTTTTGCTGTCTTTGTCCAAGCAGCACAATATCAACCTGTCCTGTACAAGCCGTAATTTCCAGCCCCTTTTGCACCTTTTACTTTTTATGCTTATTCCTTCCCATTTCTGCCTTATCAAAGATGCTGGGTAGAGCTCTACAAGTGTCTTCTGCCGCTCTCTACTCCCTGTCAGTTTTCTTGTTTCCCATGTTTCACTAATCCACCTCTTCCCATTGAAATCACTCTTAAACATTTCCTTTTTTCTGTATTTCTCACAGTAAGTGATTTGTGAAAGTGTGATTAATTATTTTTGTGTTATTGCTGTATACAGTTTCTTCATTGCAGTCACTGGGGGTGTGTTGGCGGATCTCTTTATCCATCTTGACATTAGAAGTTTGAGAGGACTTAAGAGTTGGCCAGAACAAATGGCAGAGGGCCTGCGACTGTAAATCCATTAGGACAAGGGCCCTCTGGTAAAGAAAGGCTTAACAACTAGTAAAGAATAACATGATAATAGCTCATCTGAGGTTCTGCTTCATGTCAGTGTTGAAACTACCTCTGCTGAGTTGCAAAGGACATATAAACTCCCCTTCTCTTCATTTTTTGGCATATTGTTATGGTTCCCGTGCTGCATAGTTACTACAGTTTGTTTTAAGTGGTTTATAATATTTTGTATTTTACGTGGGCTTTTGAATGTCTCTTCTAGGCAGATCTTTTGCTTAACTCCTATTTTATCTATTAGCATTATTCACTTGGGGTGAATCCCCTTTCCTTTTCTGGATGAAGGAAAGAAGTTATCCCCTGTGGCTTGTGGATCCTTTTGTCTCAAGTGTATCCAAGATGAAGAGGTTTTTGAATTGTGATTTGAATCCTATACTCCCCAAAGCCCTTACATGTTTTGCAAAATTGTTATGTTTGGTAGAATCCAGTAAATACAAGACGTATACTTTATTTTGAGTTGGGAATTTCATATCCTTCTGGAACAAAATACTTTATTTCCCACATGTTTTGACTACATTATATTGGTGCCGTTCATGTCACTCCACTTAAGATTGTGTCAGCATTGTCATTATAAGCTGTTTTTCAGAGGTTATAACTTGGACATAGAAATTTGCTTCCGCTTGGAAACTTGGTCTCAGCCCAGAAATAATTGCAAAAAATAAATGCAGATTTTTCCATAAAATTTGTTGTTGTCTTGGGAGGGGAAGGGAGAACAAAAAATTAGCACTGGCAAAGTGTATATTGTAATTTGTTCTACTTTGAAAAATTAAATTATGGGGAAAAAATCAGAATTTGCCAATCTTATTCAATTGTAATAAATTGTAGTATGTATTTTTTTCCTAATTTTATAGGTTTATGAGGTGGGAAGATAGAGTGAAATAGATCTTTTGTATTCAGACAAGATGTATCTAATTCTTACCCCTGTGGATTTGCAGGTAGAAGCCCTTCAGCATTTTTCGAAAGGTGAGAGGATTGTGCATGTTGAAAATCCCCACCCTACTCTAAACTTTAAATTCCTTTAATTTGAAAGTGCCTCAGTCTACTGAATGTATTATACCCCTTATATACATCTCAAAATTAATAATGCAAGTACCTTTTCCTGGGGTGCAGAAAGATGTTATATAAAACTAAGGTACAGTGTAACTAAACAGCTCTATTTTTTTGTGGTAGGTGTGTGTGGACAGGGTGCCTGGCAGAAGCAGATGTACAGAAGGGGGTTGGGGTGCCCCAGGTGGGGCCTTTTTCCAGGTTGTTTGTAGTCAAGAGATGCTGTTTACAGAGCTTCAAAGTACATCTGTTTTGTTTGTGATAGCTGGTTTACTGAAGTTCCAGTGATTCTTGGGTTTTGTAGGATGCAAGACAGCTGGGGCGAAAAAAAAGGTTGTTTTGTTGTTTGGATTTGTTGAAAAAGTTGAGCTAAATCAATGTACCTCTAGCCATGTATACTTATATAAAGCTTCAGGAAACAGGCAGGCTATAAAATACTGTGGGGAAGCCAGGTGACTGTTCCCTATAGAATAGGGAATAGAACTTCCCTACAGAAGTGGGAAGGCATGTTTCTTTAATAAATCTGCTGCTGAAGTTATTTTTTACTATGAGAGGGGAATCTAACCCATTGAGTTAATCAGGATTATATCGAAGATGCACTTAATGCATTTCAGCAAGCCAAGCGTTCTTAAGAACTTCAGCAATAGTAATTGCTGAGGATAACTGGGCTATTAGCTTTACTGACCAGCAGAGACTTTAAACTGAAAAGAGGTGGCTATCTTGTTAGAGCGAAATGTGGAAAACTAAAGCAGGCCATCTGCGCATTTAAAAATGCAAGATTATAGTGTTTTATGCTTTCCAGCTTTTACAGAATTTGGGGAGATAAAGGGAGACTTTGCATCCAGTGTAACTTATCAAACAATATTGGGTCTTTCTTTCCAGTTTTCCTAAACATAAGCAAATGCAAAAAGAATATCTTCTAAAACTGCCAATCAGAAAAAAAGCCCTATCAAAAAAAAGATAAAGTTAAGCCTTATCCTGAAGTAGTAGATGTCTGTGAAACAAAAAGCTACAGGTCCAGCAACACAAGTAATAGTGAATGGGCCTGGGGAAAACAGTGTAGAAATGTGTTCAACTTCCGCCTCTGGAGTTTTGGATTTGGTAATTTGTTATGCCAGTGTAGTTTCTCTGGATTGAAGCAAGACCTGGGATTAACTGGTAAATGGCAAATATCTCCTGTGTGCCCCAGTCCAGTAAATACACTGGCAAATAACTCTGTAGAGCAGGACCAGTTGTTGGCCTGTCTTTTCAGGGTGTCAGTGAGAAGAGGAGGGGAACTGAGGTCACGAGGGAGGGTTAGTTGTGTAGCTTTGCTCCTGATGACAAGAGGCTTTATTTGTGTTGGCAAGTAGTTGAGAGAGGTGATCCTTCTGCTTGGCACTGATGAGGCATATCTGGAGTGCTGGGTTCAGTGCTGGGCTCCCCAGTACAAGAGAGACACGGACACACTGGACTGTGCCCAACAAAGGGCCAGAAAGATGATGAGGGGACTGGAGCATCTGTCCTGAAGAGATCCTGAGAGCTGGATCTGTTCAACCTGGAGCAGGGAAGGCTGGGGGTGGGGTTATCAATGTATATAATCCCTGGTGGGATGAGGAGTAAAGAAGACAGAACCAGGCTCCTCTTAATGAGAGGACAGGAGGCAATAGGTGCAAACTNGAGGTATTCAAAACCCACCTGGGCATGATCCTCAGTCACCTGCTGTAGTTGCCCCCTTTGAGAAGGGGGATTGGACTACGTGATCTCCAGAGGTCCCTTCCAACCTCTCTGTGAAGTGTGGACTCTGAGAAGTAGGTGACAGATGTGGGACCAGACAGACTCTTTAGGAAAGATTTAACAAATCTAAATTTCTACTAGGTGTTTAGTGTCCGGTAACAGTTTTGTGAATCGGGACAACAAACCAGCCTGATTCTTACCATCAGAGCAACAAAGAGTGAAAACCAGGCTCAGACACCACGGAGAGTCAAGGATCCTCAGTGTTGTGGAGTTGGTTGTTTTTGCAAGTTTGGCCTTGAAACAAAATCTTCAAAGTGAAGACTATTATGCCAGCCTTAAAAGGACAGTTTTGCTGGTTACACTGCAAATAGTTTTCTTTCAAAATACGTTTTACAGATCTTAGTGCAAACAAGCTTTTTAAGTTTAAAAACAAATCCATGGGAAGCTTATTCTAGAACAGAATTTGACCATGAACACATGTCTCCAAAGAGTCAAATCCCTGGTTGGGAAATCAAATACCATGGCTGTGGTCTAGTTCATGAAAATGTCAGCTGTAATTCAGCTTCCTTCATGAGTGAAGGTTATGAGGAGCTGAGGCTGAGCCTGAACCAATCTGCTGGGTAGCAGATGGAGCTTTTCGCAGGGGTAAAGAGGTGACTGTTAACTAGGAAAAGAGAAAAAGATTAGCGAGTGAAACGTCTTGCCTGCTGAGTAAAAAGATGGGGACCGTGAAAGTCTGGAGTTCGGTGCAGTGAGATTTGGGATGTGAGCCTTGATTGATTGACTGAGCTGAAGAGGATGTATGTCTTATGGGGAGAGATAACTAAGGCCCAGCTGCAGGGAGGAGAGGAGACAGAGATGAAAATGCACTTAAGTGCAGTCTCTTAGGCTTTGATTTTGCAAACTGATCTGTTCAGGCAAACTTTTACGCCCACGCAAAGCCCTGTGTAGATAATGGGGGTTTGTGCAGGGCTACATGCATCAGCTTGCAGGAAGGGGGCCCTGAGTCCTCAGGAGGAGTTATACACCAAGTATAAGCAACACGAGAAATATCTGGAAATGGCACATCTCAGCAGTTCCTGATTTCGTATCAGAAGCAAACCAGCAGTTGGGGGAGAGAGCATCCAGGAAGATAGGGTTGCATTTATGATGTTGTGCTGTCAGTGCTTCCATTAAAAGCCCTAGTGGAATTTAACTTTTGGTGTCATGTCCCCCCCCCCCCCCAAATACCTTTCAGGCTAAAATTTGGCAGATGAGTGTTCAGCCTGGGAGGCTGATGTTTTCTGAAATGTGAGTGCAATTGGTTTAGACACTTGGCTTTGCAGGGAATCTGGAAGGGAAAATAATTTCAGCTGGTTTCTCATTTGTTTTACAGAATAATATTTTATGTTTGAAAAGCTGGGTGACGTGGAGAATATTATTAAGGTTTGTCATTAAGCTAAACTAGACTTTTGTTCCTCACCATGGATCCTGACAAGATATTTCTGTTACCTTCTAGAAATGCTGTTGACTTGATTGCTTTGCAACCCCTGTACTGTATGTTTGAATGTTTGAAAACTTCCAACCAACAAATTTCAATTTAGGACCTTTATAAATTATGTCTTATTGTGATTGCTTTACCTAGCAGAGCCTGGCTGTTCTGGGTGCCTCATTACGCCTCATTGCAAAGGACTAACGTGACAAGATGAAGACTGAGAGATCTTTATTACAATTTGAGTGCTCCCAGGGCAAGGCTAGGATTTGAGGCATGGCAGCAGCATCACTTTTGACAGCATAGCTCAGCTTCAGGTAGGCAGTCTAATCCCAGTGGATCTGAACAGAGGCAGATGTTCCCACTGACTGTGAGTGATCACAGCTTTTCCAGACTTCCTGTGGAAGCTGGTCAAACCTCTTTTAGCTAAAATACATGTCATCAGTGCCTGAGAGCATAAAACTTCTTTCAATATTGGTATAGTTAGTGCAAGACCATAATTCAGAGTGGTGAATTTTGTATGCTCTTAGAAAAAATATTGTAAAAAAAGTAATGAGATCTTAAATATTCACCTTTCAAATCTTCTGCCTATATACTGTCTATCCCGGTTTCATCCTGAAGAATTATTAACTATAATAAATTGCGATTCTTGCCTATTTCTTTTTGCCACAAAACAAAATTTACTACTTTAAAGCAAAGGCAGCCACTCTGGGACTTCTAGACGTATCCCTGGTGTTGTTGTACTCATGTGAGGCCCCAGCAAAAACTGGGATTCCCCGGTCTGTGGGGAGATGGCTGAGGAGGTTTATAATTAAGATCTGGAAAATCCAGAAGGTGGCGGATAACTGAAATGACGGAGGATTGCTGTTTCTGTAGTCCTACAACACAATAACTAGGTGGCACTAGGTAAAACTAGTGAAATGAGTTGGGGAGAGGTTTGAGACAGAAAAGGAAAAGCAGATCTGGAGCCTGCTGCCTCAGGAGTGGTAGAGGCGGGTTCAAAATGGTCTGACAAAGACATGCATAAAGAGGTGCTGAAAAAAACGGGGGTGATGTACTCACTGACATCCATCTTTCTGGATGCTGGGGAAGTATCCAGAATGGACAGCAGGCAGTGGTGGACTTGCAAGCCCGTGCTCTAAAACAGTGTCTCCATTACCACTGCTAGATGTATATATAATACTGGGCTAAATGGACCACTGGTCTCACCCAGGAGGGCAATTTTTTAACAGTCAGGGCTGTTACAGATCTTGACTCATCTCTTCACTCATTAACAAGGCAGAGGTGAGGTCCTAGTCTGTAAGAACTGGTGGGTTGGACCTATGCAGGGACAGAACTGAGGCTCAAAGTTTCCCTTTGGCTGTGAAAGCAAATGAATCTGCAGGCATGCAGATAGCAGCAGCAATTTGGCTCATTGCATTAGTTTTTAGTTTTGTAAGATGTAGATACACAGCTGGCAATACTGATGCAGAACTTTCCAAGTGCAATTCTGTTGTGGTCAGTGTGATGGCAACAGAGATTAATTTGGCCCTGTGCATCTTTTCTTAGCTTATTGAAATATAATTCTAAAATATTTTCTTTCAGCTTTTAATAATATTTTCCTTATTTTTGGAAGATCTGCAACTTAAGCAGCATATGATAGATTGCATATAAACCTACTTTAGCTAGAGAGGAATGCCTTAGTTCATTCTTAAAAATACTATCAAACAAGCATCAAAATCTGTGCTAAAGGCGTAGATGGAATAATGTTCAGACGTATATTTTTCTTTCTGTGGCTTTGCTTAAAGCCAGTTTCAGGGTGAATGTCTTTTCATTTGTCTGTCTTTAACTCATCTCACTCTCTTCCTGCTCCAGGCTGATCTACAGATCTGATGGAATTGGATAACTGTGAATTTGTGCGATCTTTCTTAGAAGTTTTCTCAATAAGTTTTATTAGCTGTGTGATAATCTGATCCATGTGGATTTTTTGTGTCCATTTTTAATATTGAGTATAGAGCAATACTACTGCTCTTCGCTTACATAAGGTACCTAATTAAATAGCTTGGCTTCTCAAGTGCAACAGTAAAAGGCAGGGATTTAAGCAGAAAGATCTTTCTCTAACCTTTTATGACTTTTGTGGTGTAGCTTGTAATCCTACAAAAAACATTTGCGTTGCTGTTAATGCAATTTGCTGATGTAGCCAGGAAAATAAAGATTTTCTTGTGAGGTAGAAGAAAGAAAAGGAAGAATGCTTTTTGGGGTATAATGGACTGGAAATTGCCATGGCCTCTTGGGACAACTTCATCTATTCTGTGTTTTCACATTTATAGAAATCCCCATATTTCTTGCTGCATTGAAATTGTGCATGCAGAAATGTTTCCCAGCCATGTCAAGATGTAGAGATGGAGCAAAGCTGCTGTGGGGCAGTGCCCAAACCCCTCTGCTTTTGGAATGACAGTTAGGAGGCAGCTTTTCTTTCAACGAGATGTTGAATTGGAGGTCAATAGGCTCATCTGGTTTCTGGCACCAGAAAGTAGCAACAAATGTAAGCCTGTCTGATCTAAGAGGAAGGCAAAGAATTATGTGGTTAAAAGGAAATATGTTTTACATGATTTCTGATTCAGGAGTAAGTAATTGCATTAATAGAAGTGATAAGGAGGCTTTCTGATATCTTTAAAAATGATCGCTGTATTTCCAGGAAATGTAGACTTACTGTGACAATGGCACAGGCAATTCTCCTCTTTCAGATTTACATGTTGCTGAATGTACAGCATTACAGTATATGACCTTTCATCACAGTATCACATAGCATAAGCATGACAGAGTACAGACAAGGTTGCCCATAGGGGAAATATACTTACAAAATAATTTTTCTTCCAAGACATAGATGAGATCTCAATTTGATCTTTTCAGCCCTTCTAACAACTGTTCTGCTTCCTCTGCTTCCCACAGGAGGTACAATTTGCCAACACCTTTCACTCTTAAGCTTCCTGGGTAAAAGAGCTGCTTTTTTTTTTTGCAAGTTGCTTTTCCCAAATGGTGGACTTAAGGGAAAAAGAGAGAAACGATGTAGTCTGAATAGTAATATCTTCATTGTCTCTTAATATTCAAATGATTTTCTCTTCTTCCCTGAAATCAGACCACATGAAGGTAAAACCTCATCTTCTAGCACCATTTTATTTATATTCCTGCATTTTTTTAATTAGTTGATGTGAACCGTCAGTCTTCAAATGCAAAAAGTCAAACACAGAGTATCATGTGGCAAAAATCCTGCTGATTTCAATCCTTTTCACTTGGTCAGACCATAATCTTTACTGGCTCATTACCCAGGAGTAGTGGCATCTCCCCTTTGTGACACATACTGGAAAATTTAAGCACTAAGCTGTGCTCTTGGGTGTGTCAGTGTATACTTTTGATGGTGTATGGAGAGAATATCATTCTCTGTATATCTCTAAATGTATCTGCTGCAAATGTCTTTCTCTGGCTGTTCCTTGCATCAGTTCTGAGTAGCTTTGCTGGCTGCTTTTCTTCACTTCTGTTTCTCATGCATTCATCAAACCATATTTCTCTGCATGCTGTTCTGCTTGAGCTCTGTCTCCTTCCTTCTGGCGAATGATTTCTCCTTATCCTCCAATTCCTGCCCTCACCTATTCTGGTTGTCTTTTGCACAATCTTCAGTTTGTATCTTGATCTCTCATTCTGTCTTTTTCTTTGCTCACTACATCTTCTTCACCTCTTTTGTGCTCTCTGATATTGTCTCTGTTTCGTAGTGCTGGTCCCGACACAGTGTCTGAGGTTGCAGGATCAATAGTGAGCTTCCAGGTTGCATGGGTGACCCAGAAATCTGGTGCAGACAGGAAGAGGATGGTGGGTTAAGACTGACTTCAGCTGATGTAAGTGCATCAGCTGAAAATAACTTCTTGTAAATCATCTGAAATTCAGCTGATTTCAGTGTATATGTCTGTGTAGCTTTGGGAGTCATGGATGCTGAACTCAGGGGGAGGAAGGAACAAGAATGTGGATCTGAACATGAGAGTGGGAGCAGACCTTTTGGTCATGGTGTAGGCATAGCTCAGCATTATCTGATTGTGAAACCACATCCTGAAGTTCAACCAGTTTAAGGAATAGAAAGGAGGGGTAAAATCTAGCTTTGTCATAGTATGCTTTGAATAGCTAGAGAGATAAAAGCTGTTAGAAGGAAATGGTAACATGAAAAGAGAAGTCTTTTCACTCTGACAGAAGTTCTGTTGTCCCAGCAGAAATATGCATCTGGACGTCTCACAATGTGAAATACAAAAAGGCAGAGAGGTAAGTCTGCTTTCTTTTTATTCCTTCTTCTGCGCAGTTGGTAGCTGAGCTCCTGCACACCTTAGATGTGTGGGAACTTGCTCGTGGACTCAAGTGGGGATGAGGAAAAAAACCTGTTCTTTCAGTCTGGAGATTAGTTGGGTGAAATACTAGCCACATAACACCAGCTACCCTTTTTTTACAGAAGGTCTTAGGTTAGTGCGATAATTCAAAGGCTTAAAATGCTTATCTTCAATTCCCTTGTTATAAGACCTTAAAGAACTTTTGTGTCCAAACCCCAGTGGTGCTCACTAGGAAATAAGTATGCAATTCCCTGGCTGTTTTGGAAGTTACAATCCTCGTTTGCTATTACATGCAGTAAAACAACTGGTTCATGTGTGATTGGTTTTGCTTTTTAGCTTGCTAGAAGTGTGCTACTTAAATCTAGTTTCGTTGCAAACATCAGGAATAATCCTTGGCAGCTGTTTATTAGTGTCTACAATTTGTATCCAAGTGAAAGGATTTAGTTTTCTACCTATTGCTCTGCAGAGAAAAGCAATGATTTTTCTCAATTTTTTTCTAAAGTAAAAGTTGATGGGATCAGAGCTGCTTTTCCCATCATTAAGAATGATTGCCTGATATTCTGTTGATGCTAATAATATTCCTTCAAATAAACCAGCAAACCCAGCATACAGAACTGCTGTGTTGAATTCAGATTTAAATCCCACCACTCATACTTGATTCCTCACCAGCTGAATTATTCCAATACAGCACTGCTGCAGCAGTTCCTCAGTGATCAGAGCTGTTTGTTCATCTTCTGGCTACAAGTCTTATGTTACTTTGAAAATAGGTCCTATTACAGCCTATTGTTTTACATAAATAAAGAAACCAAAAATCTGTTGCAGTTCCAGGGTGGGAGGCCAGAGCCCCGGTGTCTGATCAGCTATGCAGGTCAAATGTTCTTGAAACAAGAACTTGTTTTCTCAGTTGCAGCAGTTTTTAACCTAACCTCTCTGGGCTTCAAAAGTCAGTGACTGGTGTCTCACGTGGGTTATTTTATTTTCTCTGGACTTCAGTGCTGCTTTGGGCACAGTAAACCAGACTCTTTGGGAAAGTGTCTGCGAGGGGACAGGGTAGTCTGAAACACTGCTCAAGTGGCTTTCAGCTTTCCTTAGCCAAGGTTACACTGAACTTTATATCCAGACTATGTTAATTTTTGAGTCTTATACTCAACTCTGATTTTTATTTGGAATCTGAGACGTAATCGGAGGTTAAATTTATTTGAACACCTTTCTTTGTTTCATGCTTATATAAAATTTAATGCTTTCTGAAATAATGGCTGTATTCTGTGCCTGTCTGTGGCATAAGTCACATTGCTTAGAGAATAGTAATGCTAGAAAATATGACACTAACTCTACAGTGATGCGAGACAGAAGTCCTAAAAGATGTTTTCACTTTTTGATGTTGTACATAATCTACCAAACTGTCTTCAGAACATGCTTGTGTTCCGTTTAATATATATATTTCAGAGAGACCATAACTTTAATCTCTTGACACTGTGCTTACTCTAACTTTTAGGCCCAACGTGTGAACTACCTACCTATGTGAGCCTGCACAAAATGTATGTTGTTCCCATATACATGCTAAAGCCGCTGAGAGGAGAATCAGCATTAGACCACAGTTACTGCAATTGAAATACAGTAATATGAGTTGCCAGCAGAATGTGGTTATTAAACTTCAGACTCACACCATTGCAGCTGGGGTAATTTGCTTAGCTCTCCTTCATTGAGCACTGCCTTTTAGATCGAACTAGAGCTGATGCGGTGGAATTGCATTGCCTTCTCGTGCAAGAAACCCAGGTAGGTTTAATTTCTAGGCTTCCATGTCTTCTTCCTGAGCCCAGGCTTCAAGATCTTTCCCAGTTCTCCTCATTGGGATACCAGGCCCTCAGGTGATGTCTGCTCCAGGGAATGCAGATGTGCTTTTGAACTCCAGTATTGCAGGACTGTGCCCTGGTCACATCCCAGCTCTGCATTGATGTGAGACCCATGGTGTGTGCCCAAAAAGCGGATGCTCCAGTCAGATCTTCAGTCTCAGCAACAGAGAGACCCAAAGCCTGTGACATGCTGCAATGCACCCTCCAATATTTGCTCCTGCATAGGCTGTCGCACTAGCCTGGGGAAGGATGGATCAGGCAGATCAGATCAGCAGTGTGTGCACAGCAGTCCTAGCTGATGGGAGCCCACCAACCTGCCAGTTGCAGAGATGCAGTGAAAGCAGTGCCAACAACAGTCATAAGTATACAGACACCCTTGCAGGTGTATTGAAATATGCCAGAGGTTTTATTATGTTATTATGGTATCCTCAGTAACTTTTGATATCAACTTCGATATGTCTGTGCTTGAAACACAGCATGAACACAGCCTGTACCAATGCACAGGCGAGTGTAAGTGGTGGAATAGTAGGGCTGAGTTCCAGAAGCGCTTGATGCAGCAGTGACATTGTGCCCTGAGCAAGGAGGGCTGTCCTTTGGTGGTGGATGTGATCCCAGAGCCCGCAGAGATGCACTGAGACCGATGGCCTTGATGTCAGAGCTCGTCTGGTCAGCCTTGAAATCCCTCAGCACCCCTAAAATGTGCAAGTAAATTTCACAGTTGAGGTTGGTTGCGCATTGTGTTCAGCTTGCTTTCCTTTCCCTTCCCTTTCCTGTTGAATGATGGTGAGGGGAAAAGGGTCGTCCTCAAATTCAGTGAAAGAAGAAACTAGGGCAGTTGAAGGAACATCTTTTTGGTGGGATACCTTCCTGTAGGAAAGGTCAGGCAGTTCAGCAGCTCTCCCACCATCTCCTGCTGTTGTTCCCCCTTCAGTGCATCCTGCTAGTGAGGAGGAGGAAGGGAGGGCGTGCAGGAGTGTGATTTGGGAGGAGAATTTAGAAGCACAGGAAGGTTTCCTATAAATCTGCTGCTTCAGACACCTCGGTGCTCTGTTTTAGTGTGCCAGGCAGTTCCCACTGTGTACCCTGTCTGTAGGCACCTGAAGGCTTTTTGGGACTTGGAAGAGGAGACACAGCCTGGCTTGAGAAAGGGAAAGTCAGTTTTAGGGGTTGAGTGAGGCATCTGATTCTCCCCAAGATTTATGGCTGCAGTGGAAGCTCCTGTCATCATCACTTTGCACCTGTGTCTCCAGCAGCTTCTCCATTGTTATTTCCAAGTGATGATTGATTTCTTCTGTCTCCTAATGCAGTGTGCAGGCTGGGGCTTCTCCAGGTGCATGCTGTGGCTCACAACAAGCTCACTGGCCAAGAAAGGCCCTCTGCCTGCAGCCTGGACATGTTTGATTAAGAAGGACCTGCCAAAAATATGTATTGTTTTGTATTGTTGGTGTTTTTGTTCTAGATAGCAGTAGATAGCATATGCAATGTGTTTATTACTGCTGTGAAGGGGGCCAAACAAATGGAGAGCTAAGTCCCTAATTCTGGCTACTGCAGAGGTTGTGGATGGAGAGGGTGTTTCTTAACAAAACTGAAGATGGGAGCCCTACGAATGGGTCCCTTGTGCTGGCTTCTCCCAGATCCAGCTAGAGTGTGAATTCTACTGGAAATGAGGACTTGCACCAGCACAACTTTTGTGTATCTGCGTACAATTTCGAGTTAATGCTGTGCTTGCTGCCCCGTAAAGTTTGTACCACTGTCCTGTAACTTGTTGGTTAAAGCAGTTGAATTGGCAGTGAAATCCAGCCTCGGGTGAACCCTCTCCTTGCTTCTGCTGCTGAGTAGCCTTTTGCTCCCCTGTCACTAACCATCACCTGAGCAAGATGCCTTTGCCCTTTGTTAGGTTTTTTTCAAGCCTCAGAGCTCTGTCCTGTGTTCCTCTGGCCCCAGCTCCATGGCCAGATTGAACTTCTGTAAGGGAGGTCAGGGCCAGGACTGCCTTGTATCGCAGGTCAGTTTTGAGCATAAATTCAGATAAAGCCACGATGTCCCCTGAGGAACGATTTAATAGCTGTCCCATGACAGAAGACTTGGCACCCAGTTTTGAGGTTAATGGAAGGGCTACAGGTCCTTAGATACCGTGATAAATTTGCCACTCTGCACAGTCCGTCTAATTTATATTACCTTTTGCTTTGTAGTACTATTTCCACTTCAATTTGTTTGCCACTTGACGTGAGGGGTCGCTCCCATCACCCAAGTAAGTGTTTAGCCCTGGTACTCCAGGAAAGGGCAAAGCAGGCTGGAAATAAGCATGCTGCTGAATCCCTTCACCATGCGTGCCTCTGTCACGCTCTCAAGAACAAATAAAAGACGAGAACCTGGCAGCTCCACAGAATTCAATGATCTGTTAAGACCCTATTAACAAAATATAATAGAAATGCATAACGCAAAGCTCTTTTCCTTGCTGCCTGTGCCAAATGGCTAGCACATAGATATAAGGAGGCAAATCTGAGATTTAGGAGAGGATAACCCATTGCCCTGAATTTTGTGTAACAGTTAAAATCTTATCTTAAACATTCACCGTAGTGTGTTCTAAAACCCTGGAGAGTGGTTCTGCTCTTGGTTGGGAAAAACAGCGAGGAAGCTAACCAAGCTGGATCCATGTAAGGGTTGCTCGATAACCTGCAGGAGATGCTTAGTGTGTCAAAGGATGAAGCACATTGGAGCAAGAGTTAGGCTTTTAAATATCCTTAAAATTAAGAGCTAAAGTGCATGGTTATTTGGGTTGTTTTGAAACTCAGCCTTGCTGGAAGTCAGGGTCGTGTTAGCAAGAATTTCTATAGGAAGAATTTCTATTTTGTGTGTGTGTATATATATACACATATATATACTGTCACACATGCAGACATGTACTTGAACCAGCTGTGGTAGAGGAGACAAGAGCAAGCCGTATAACTGGGGTGTTATAATGTTATAACCTGCTGTTTTTGCTGTGGCTGGGCTGGGGGACGATGGATCCTCTGTGCTCATTGGTGTCATCCTGGAGGCTGCGTTCCCACCGATCACACCAGTTTTCCTCCTGGATGAACAGTCTCTGAACCAAGCAGTACTGTCAACTGCTAGAAAATGGCTCTTTGTGCTGGCAGACAGCCACAGGCAAACAGGCTGCTTTCTTTCCTTTTTCACTGGCAAGAGAGGGCATTTCGGAGGAAATTATGCATAGCACAGAACAAAATATTTTCCCATTGTGCTGGAACTCATCTGGAGCAGGGAAACTGCACTTCAGGTATTGAAGAAAAAAAAAAGGGGGGAAATAACATGGGCCTGTCTGCAGTGCAGTAAGGGAAACAAAACGCACCAGGAGAGGCATCCTGAAGTATGCTTCCTGCATGTATTGAATGCTTTAAAACATGATGCTTTTCCTTTCAAAAACAGTGAACCCACTGGCATTACAATCCCTTATTTTTTTGAGTCAAGTGATACATTCCAGTCTTCACAGGACACTTCGCTGCAGCTGAGATGGCATTCAGCTGTGGTTACTATGACAAACAGAGAAGAATTGGCATGTGGCAGGCTTGGATGAATATGCCATGGAGTTTTGTGAGAAAAATTTCTATAAAAATGAATCAGATACTGCCTTGCCGTCTACTGCATGCTTAGTGGTCCATGGTACTGAAAGTAAATGATGTTTATAAACATTTTAGGGGGTCAGTATAAAAGCACACTGCATTTTACTTTGTAAATTTATAGGATGTTTTTCAGCTTGTGTTCCTTTGCAAAAGGCTTCCTTTATTGATTATTTATTTTCTTTTAGTGTGGAAAACGTTTTCAGGCTCACCAAAGTTGAGAACACTACAATATTTGATTAATATTCTTTATTATTGTATCTTGTTTCTTCATGATGAAGAATGTACTGTTATTCCCAGAACTTGGTTAGAATAGCAAACCAGTCTCTGCAGGGTCACCCTCAATCAAGCATCTTCTTTCATATGTCCAGTCATCGGTCAACAGGAGGGATAAAAACAGAACACACAGTAGGGCGTATGGCATTAATGAGGTTTCTAAGGACAACTTATTATTCTATTATTCTTAGTAATAATATTTTGATTTCTGTCTCTGGAGCCTCAAGCTAGATGGTGGGCTGAGGGCACAGTAGGCACATTCCTTACATGAAATAAAAGTCCCTGTCTGAAGAATTTTGTTCTGATTAAAGGAGAAACCATGCAGGGAAGAAGAGTTAAGGATCCAGAAAAAGACACAGGGGTATGAAACAGGTTGACTGTATGTGCCTAACAACAAAGCTCAAATCCCCAAAGGCTTTTTTAGTAGCTGTTTTACTCTGCGAGTGCCTAAAGTTATCAGGCACTGTCATATGTGACCTGGAAGTGTCTTTTGACACTTGCCACAGATTCAGCAAGGAGAGTGTCCTCCCTTTGTCCCTTGTCTCAGCCAAATCTCTAGCAGGGAGGGTGCGTTCAAATGCTTGCATTCAGAGGCATGTGGGGAGCCTGGCCACCCTGCTTACTCTGCTGGCCAGCATGGCTGAGAGATGTCAACACGGACCAGAAGGGACGTGAAGAGGATCTCAGATGGTAAATGAGCTGTGCTATAACTCTTTCTTATTTTTCTTGTTTTCTTCACAAAATGGCTGTCCTCCAAGGAGGGAAACCTGAGTACTAGTTTGCCAGTCCCTTCTGTAAATGCATTCTGAAGACCAAGGGCACATGCATGGATATGCGAATGCACACCATAACTAATAAATAATCACAAGCCCTTGTATTAATTGTGACTCATGCGGCTGTGTTTGGGAACAAAGCTTCAGAGACAGAGTCAAAGTCTGCACTGGCTTTGCACACCTCAGCTGGATGGCAATGCGGGAACACTTTGTTTGTAATGCATTTCTAGCATGGGTTATAATCAAAGTGATCTAAAATTCAGTGAGTGTAACTACCAGCAGAAGAAGAATGGATGTTTCCATTATTTTGCCTCATATCAACTGGCAACTTTTACTAGATTGTTTCTGCCTTACCAGTGTTTTTGCATGTCTTCTGTGAAATTCTCTCTGAACCTTTCAATGATGAAGCAGAGATCTGGTTTTCAGCAGAGACTGTCAATTGCTATTAGATTCTAGATGTTTTGCTGCTCTTTCTATGAGCAATTAGGGGTGAACTGCAGCAGTGTAAACCATTGATGTTAATGAACAGTGTAGTTTGGGGAGATGTTACAGTTGTAACCCTTTGTAGATGAGAGGACTGGATGTCATGCAGTAAAAACAGAGTGGGTCAGTGTTTGCAGACAGTTACATGGCAATTTAGTGTGTAATGAGTCATCTCAGCAACAGAAAACACTGCAGAAATGTTACAGGGCATTTTTACAGTGCGATGAGCTGGAGGAAAACTATAGATACTTCATTCCTCCAAGATTTTGGGCATGTGACTAGCCACACTGGGGATTGTACTGGTAAGGTTAGAAAGGCCCAGTCTGACAGACTGTGGCCCAACTGTTTGTAGCAGGGGACAACGCTCTTTCACAATGGTTTAGTATCACAGGCAATATCTCCTTCTAATTATTGACCCCAGCAACTTATTGACCTACTAATTGCTCCTAAATAGGGTTTGAGGTATCATACAAGGCCCCACGCCTATAGCTTCACTATTCACTTGTGCGTGGTAGAACCAGGCATGTCACTACATCTGTCCAGATCGCTTACACTTGACCTCTGTGGCGAGCTGTAAACCTGCTGGTACAGAGTCACAGTGTGGTTGAGATCGGCAGGGACCTCTGGAGGTCGTATGGTCCAACCCCCTGCTCAAGCCGGGTCCACCCAGGTTACCCGTGAGAGGTGCTCCCTGGAGGGAAGAGCTGTAGGACAAAGCAATAGCAACTGCAGGTGTTTCAGTGTCCACCTCTTCCACATGGAAAAGGCCAGTGGATGGAGCAAAGAGGCTCTAATTCTGTTATTTGTGTTCACTTGGAATCGTAGGCGGCCTGTCACTGCTACAATCTATAGGTAACAACTGCAATTAATCCCCCAAATGATGAGAAGAGTGGCTATTGCTGAGTAATTGAAGGCTATGTAAGTAGAAAAGGAAGAGACAGAAAAGGAGAGGAAAGCATCCCTGGAAAAATACACGGAGTAATATAGCAGCTGTGGGAGGAAAAACAACTGCTCAAATAAGCCTCAAGCAGAAATCGAGGGGGGGAAAAAAAATAGAAGTGAGCAGAACAAAGAACCTGTGAATACTTTGGATGCACGAACTTAAGAGGCGAACCTGCAGCAGACCCTGCTGTCTCCAGCTTCCCGAGACCTGCCCAGGGCACGAGGCTGCACTTCACTGCCCAGTTTTGCATAGCTGTGCGTGTGTCCAAGGCAGCTGGCTCATTGCATGGTCGGCTTTTCTCCTGGCTTCCGACTGCTGCTCAGTCGTGCCCTACCTGTACTCTGCACTTTGGCAATCTCATGCCCGTGTTTTGAAGGTTCCTTGTCTAGGTGTTTGAAATATTGCCAAGGTGCCATCTGAAATCACTGCCGCTTCTCAAAAATAGGTATAGTAATAGTGGGTGATAGCTAAAGACTTCTTTTCACTGTAAATCCTAGATATGATCCCAGCCTGCAAGCAGGACATTATTAGTTTGTGTCAGTGTCTGTCATGTGCCAGGCATTTTATAGACAAGTAAGAAATATATATATATATCATGATTAGAGAAGCAGACAGTTACAAGGCTTGGGGAATAACAACAGATCATTTTCAGCTGAAAGTTAGCACAAGTCTCTTAAAGCAGCAAGATCAGACTGAATTTTTAAAACTACATGGAAAAAGGTACAGAGCTAGTGGCTGAAGAGACAGATATAGGAGCCAGGAAAGATAGGGGGCTTTCAGACTAGAGGGCGCTTGGGATGGCTTCACATGCTATGTGTGTAGGAGGAATGGACCAGTAATATAAATATAATCAGGAAGCAGATGGTCAACTGTTCTGGGGTTTGGTCCTGTAAACCTGGGAGATTCTAAAAGTGGGCAGGTTTTGATGTTGCCAGGTATGGTAACGGGATGCAATATTCAGGATTTTACACTCCTATATGGGATGTTTGATCAGATCCGAACCTAGCTTAGCTAAATGTTTATTGAAATAGTAAATACAGATAAATACATTTTGGAAGCTGTCATCTACCACAGCCCTTCTTTAATGGAAACAATGTCTTACGTGAAACAGGGGTCTTACGTGATTCACTTACTTATCCCCACCCTTAGAAAAAATATATTTTGGATGCCTCTCTTTTAACCTGACTTCAATTTTCATGAAAACACGTCTGATAGCTTTGGAGACAATAATGGTATGTTCTGTGCAGAACTTTTACTAGCTTCTTTTTTTTTTCCTTTGGCATCAACTTGAAAGAATTGTTGGAAGATGATGCCTGATGGAAACATTTATCCATTTCATTTTAAGAATGTGAGTAATTGTGTAGTGTGTCATGCATATTAAATGTTTTACTATGAAAAAAAATTTTACTCATTATTGCTTCTTATGATATTCCAATATGTTCTCTTAGAGTACGCTTCACTTTCTGCCATCTGCCCAGTTGTGGAATTAGGATGCAGGACTGATCCAAAACTTTGTACAAATCTTAATGATTTTAAGGTTAGGCTTTGCAAGAATGCATTCCACCAGCTCTTCAGCCTGGAACCAACAACAAAATAAGCATGGGGTGGCAGGAAGAGACACAGCCCATTTTAAGCGTTGAATTGCATGATCTAGTGATGGAAGAGTGTTGTGAAGTCTGCTCCGTGGCAGATAGGTTGTCAGTGTAAGGCACAGCTTAATCCAAAGGCATGTCATATTGACACTGGACTGGTGGTGCTACCAGTTTTTATAGAACTTATTTCATTGAAATCATAGATTTTTTTGGTCCTTGTTCTGAGCATGAGCGAGTGCTCCCAAGACAGCAGAAAGGCTGTACAAAGTTATAGTTCAAAAACTACACAAAGTTATAGTTCAGAGGTCCAGGTTCAGAGGGCAGAGTGAGAGACAGAAAACATCCCTGCAGATGCTATATCATTCAGGAATCACAGAGACGGTGGTGGGGAGAGACCTATGGAGGTCATGTAACCCAAAGATCTAGCCCAGCCTCCTGCTTAGATCAGGATATTGCCAGCACAAAACGTTATTTCTGTGTATCTGTCTAGGTGAATCTTGAAAACCTCCATGCATGGAGAACCCACAGGAGGGTAACTAAAGAGGCAGCAGTGAGAGAAACTGCTGGGCAAAGCACTTAGCCGATCCAACCTGGGTGAAGCTTTAAGACAAAAGCTGTGAAAGGAGGCATTGGGAAGGCGCTTAGGTGACAAATGTTGAAAATCATTAAAAGCAGAGTGGAGCTGCTGACCGAGGCCAAAATTGCCAATAAGGGTGTAAAATAAGCAAAGCTGGAGCCAAAGGGGAAAGTTTCAAGCAGGGTGGGTTGTATATTTTAGCTTCGTTCAGAGAAGGAGAAGGACAGAACTAGAGCCACAGCTGGAGAAGAGTGTTTCAACACTGTTGCCAGGAAAGGCAATTGCAGCATATAAAGGGATTTTTCCTGGGTTATGATAAATGCAGTTTCTGTTGTAAAGAATGCGACATGATTTGAGGAGGCTGTAGTTTGGGGGAAGGAGGACGCTGCCTCATTGCCATGCTCCTTCTCACTCCACTCCCTCACGCTTGGTGAACAGGATGGATTTAAATAGAGAAATTGATTGAAAGCTGATGGTACAGGCTGAAAACCACTCGTGCATAGACTGACATAGAAAGTTCCCTCACCTTGTTGTGCTGGTATGTTGGGGCTGTCATTAGTCATTATTATTTTACTGTCATATTGACAATATTATGAATATTATCGATTATGAATATATTGAATAATATGAATATTGCTTTATTGCCATTACAGTCTGAGTTCTAAACCCCAGAAGCCCTAACAAAAGACCCTTGGGAATGATAAAAAATTTACTTTCTACTGTGCTGTGGCTATGGAAAAGGGACAAAATTTCATTCTGCTGTTGGCAGACAATGGTGGAGTCTGAAAACAGGCAACATTAGCCTGGCTGGTAATGTTTGATAGTTTTAGTTGGTCTGGGAGATTTTTTTGGCACACAGACTGTCACGGCCCTTCTCTGTGTCTCAGTGTTGTTCTCAATTCAGTGATTTACAGATTATTTCCGTGAACAGAGCAATAGAACATCCTTGCAGGCCAGAAAGCATTGCATAATATCCAACAGGTAAACAGACACTGTTGGCTGATGCTGCCTTAAACAGAAGGAATTCAAAAGTGGTCAAGAATCCTTGACTGCCCTAACTTCTGTGTCCGCAAAGCTTGCTCCAAAGTTTTCATCTTCTCTTTTTTCTTTAGTGAAAGGGTACAAGTGTCATTGCCTGAGGACCTTCCTTCTCTTTCACCCATCTCACTGCCACACCAGAAGCTTTGGGAGGTGGATAACCGGGTAGTCCAAAAATGCATGGCATAGCCTCCTGAGCTAGAAACATGCAGAGGCAGGTGAACCCAGCACTCTGCTGGGTAAATTCATGAGGGCCTCAGCAGATCTGTAACTCTATCATGCAGGAGGCTGAGCCAGGCCACTGAGAGCGGGGTTTGCAATGCATGCAGCACTTTCTAACTTTATTGCCATTTCACACATCATTTCCTGGCAGCTGAGATGTCTGTAATGGTTCTCAATGTAGTATTTTTTAACAGTTCTTGGTTGTAAACTGAATCAGTGTGTGAGTCCTTGGGGAAAGAACAAAGAAATGGGAAGCTCAATTAGAAGCTTTTAATAAAGTTTCGATTCCTTATAACCTCCTGAAAGCAATGGAAAATACACTGGCCATGAGCTACCACAGTATGCAACATCCCCATTCCCCGTGTGCAGCTTGCAATGCTTTGGAAGGGCTGGGATACTTCTCGCCAGGGCTTTGGGATGGACAGACAGACGTTTGTTTTATGTTCCCTGAAAGAACTCCTGAAAAGGCCCATGGGATGTTAGCAGGCAAGGTACAAGGAGTGTTGAGGTGCGTGCATCCCAGACCACTGAACATTGAGCCCGGATAACAGAGCGGTGGAATAGGTGAAACGTGGAGGAAGATGTAGCTGGACTTCCATGAGGTCAGCTTTGCTGAAGACCAAGCACTTGCCCTGTGGTGAGGAGGTACCTGCTTTCAGAGCCCTCTTCCTAGGTTGTGCAGCTTGATGTAAGAAAACAGCTGAAGAAACCAGACCATTGTGTGTCTTTTCTGGGAAAGTCGAGGTCCAGGAATGGATTCCAGGCATGACACTGTCACAGCTAATATACAATGTGATTGCACTAGAGTAACCTGTAGAAGTCAAGACTGAATATGAGGATTTCTTACCTTGCAGCCTAGTTCATACCTCCATGTTTCTCAAAGAGGCGTGCACTGTCAGGTGTGAGGTTAGAGATAAAGACTGACTTGCTCTTCTAAAGGAATTGTTTTCAGTTACTTTTGTTTTGTATTGGTTCCATTTTGTAACACTAGTGATTCAGCAAAGCACGACCAGGTATCTAAAATATACGAATAGGTATCTAAAAGGTGGACGTGAAGTGGGGAAGCAGAACAGGTTTGTCAGCTATTGCTACTAGATCTCAAAAACAGGAACGTTGTAAGTCAGGGGTATATCAAATCAACCAGATAGAGTCATCTGGTTTCAAATACCACTCCCAAATCTCACCAGACTTCAACCACGTGTGCAAAACTCCCATTTCAGCTAATAGCAGATCTTCCATTAACTTCGGTCGGAGCCGAACTTACTGGCATAGATGTGCAATCTTGACTCTGTGCCTGCTCATTTCAACAAGCGTTTGGTGAGTGTTGATTTTGGAAAGTAACCTGCATTGAAGTTAAAGGTCTGATGTCCCTGTCTCCATCTCAGTGCAGATGGTTGTTGCTTGGGATCATTCCTTGAAATAACCTATTTCAGGATAACAATTGTCACAAGGTGTATTATCCTGCTTTTGCAGTGCTTTTTACTGAGTGTTAAGCTTATTCCTTTGTCACTCCATTGCCAAAATCCTGTTTAGTGTCCAACGCAAACAAGTGGCTTTAAAGGCTTTTGAAAAGGGTCATAAGCATGATTTCCACTTGTGGAATTCCTTCTTGCTAGAAGCAAAGCAAAAAACCTCCTGTGTCCTATGCCCAGCTGGCCCTGGGAGTGTAATTCTGCACTCTTCCAATTGTTGCCCATGTGTTGGTAAATTCTTTTGTAAATCTTTGTTTTCTTAATGAAGTCACTCGGGTTCTGCACCCTGCCTTCATCCAAAAATAGCATGAACCTTACCTGACCATATAATGCAAGTAATATTTATTTCTCTTCTGCAGTCGATAATGGCAGATATGGAGTTGCATGTAGACAGTGAGGAAAGAGAGGAAGTACCTTTAATCTGTGCTGGTCAAAATATAAGAGAATTAAGTCAACTGATTTTAAGTCCTTACCCCCACCCTATCTAATTTTCTCCTGAGTTGGGGGGAGTAGATGATGTTTATTACATATCTGTTTCTTCCTTCTCCAAGGGGTGAACTGCTGTTTCACATCCATCCAAGAAGAGCAGGAAAGAAGTCTCTGCTCTTTCTAAGTGCAATGTTGAAGTTATAACCCATCCTGCTGATATTAAGTGAACCTACTAAAGATTAATTTTTGTATTCCTCTTCCCATCTCCTGCCTACATTCACACTCAGGTGATTCTTCAGATGCTCAGATTGCTATTTCAACTCCCTGCCTGGTACTGATGGGCTCCATCAGGGCCACCAGACCCATCACCGATGGTCCTCACCCTTCTTGGCACCAAAAGGCCAGCTAAGCCTCTCCGGGGTGCTTCACCCACCCAGCTGCCATGAGCAGATCAGAGGTGACAGAGAGGAGATATTTTGATGAGACTCATTACATGTAGGCTGTTTTTCTGCAATGCTCATCCACCCTTCTTTGTAGGCTGCAAACTGCACAGAGCAGGTCTCTCCTGGGGTTCTGTGGTAGAGGGAATAACACTGAGTCTCCAGAAAAGAAAACCACCACATTCTGAGTGCATCTGATCTGTTTCCCAACTCTGTGAGGTCAATACGACTGTTTCTTTCTTGCACCAACCTCTGGGAAAACATTTGGATGATTGTTATTAATCCCTTTGGTGCCCTGCATGTCTAGGAGATGTCTACAAAACAGCAAGCAAGCAGTGCTTGGAATGAACATAATGAGGCAGGTCTGATCCAAATAACAACGGAAGCCTATCACACACCTAAATAAACAGGCGAGCATGCCAATGAACACAGTCAGTTGCAGGGTGATGTTAGTGGTAGGAGCAGCACGTTGCTGCCTGAATATTCAGGCTGAAGGCTTTTTAACATAAAAATGAGATGAGTTGGTCTGCTGGGCTTACCTCTGTTTTATCCAGAGGAATGCAGAAGAGCTGTGGCATTGCTGTTGATGCTCTCTAGCCTCTCTAAGCCTTGGGCAAACACTAACTTCTGTCCCCAACACAGTGAGATGCTGGGTAGTTTCCTGTTCTGCAGGTGGGGTAAGGAATCACAGCTATGCTGGCTTCTCTTTCACTACAGCAAAACAAAGAAAGAAAGAAACAAACAAATAAACCATCTCGAAGGTGAATGTAGAGAGCAAGGAGCTGACTCCTAGCTTCACAGAATCCCAGAATGGTTGAGGTGGGAAGGGACCTCTGGAGATCATTTGGTCCAACCCCCTACTCAAGCAGGGACACCTAGAGCAGGTTGCCCAGGACCACATCCAGGTGCCTTTTGAAGATCTCCAAGGAGGGAGAGATCCTCCCTTCACAACCTCTCTGGGCAAGCTGTTCCAGCGCTCCATCACCCGCACAGTAAAGAAGTTCTTCCTGATGTCCAGATGAACCTCTTGTGTTCCAGTTTGGGCCCACCCCTTCTTGTCCTGGCACTGGGCACCACTGAAAAGAGCCTGGCTCCATCGCCTTTGCACCCTCCCTTCAGCTAGTTACAGACACTGATGAGATCCCCCCTGAGCCTCCTCTTCTCCAGTCTCCGCTCTCTCAGCCTCTCCTCACAGGAGAGGAGCTGCAGTCCCTTGATCATCTTCGTGGCCCTATGTTGGACTCTCCATCAGGACCTACGTGGGAGAGCCTGGAAGGAAGGTACCAGCTTCAAGTGCAAGAGCAGAAATGGGTGAAGGCAAGGGCAGGGCTTGGTGCCCCGTTGCACACAGCTGGCAGAGAGGAGCATCACAAAGGGGACAAAGAAGCACACCTGCTAATTCCCAGTGCATCTGGTTCCTCCACAAGGCAAGGCAAAGGCGGGGGAAGTCTGGTGGTGGAGTGTGACCTCCCTTCAGGAGGGTGTCTTGGATGATCAGCAATTGCATTTGACCTGTATTAGTAAAGGAGCTGACTACAGTGAAATGGATCTGGGAAAGCCATAATATGGGATTCCCAGCATGAGGACTCCTAAAAGCGTATTCTAAACTGATCATATTAAATCCTGTCACTTTAAATGTAAAAGTGTAACGTGTTTGGTAGCATCTCAAAGGAGCTTGTCTGCAGCTGTACATCGGATTAAGGACTTTGTCTATAATAACTCAATCTATGTCCCTGGTCAATCAGATACAGCCCCTGCATTTTGAACATGTATTTCCTTTTGTGAGTTTTTATTTCCAGCCTTATTGTCCCCCATTTATCTCTTCTGGACTATATTTGATAGCTGCTTGGTGCAAATACTTGGATAGATTCTTAAGTCCTTTTGTATCTGAGTAGAGATTTTCTGCATCTAAATAGTAAACCTGGAAACCTTGCTTTTGCACTCGCGCTATTTAGTTACACAAACCAAGAGGCCAGGACTTCCTAGTGATTCTGTACTGTCCTCTGGTTCCCCAGTGTCATCTCCACATCCTCTCTGTTAACCCACACAATCCACCCAGCACTGACTTCAACCTTCATTCTCAAAGGCATTTGATCAGTCGAGGCAACCTGGCTCAGGAGCTGCGCTTTGAAAAACACCCCATCTGCCTGGCCTAAGCCCTTAGCGTGGTTTGTGAGTGTTTCATTGCAATTCAAATCAAACTAAGCCTTTCGTTTCCACTACGTTCATGCTACTGGGAAAATAACTTTGTTTATCTAGCTCTTAACAACTTTTACAGGGACCGTGAAATCAGGAATTTATGAGATTTTAGTGCTCCTTCAGCACCTTCCTTTTGAGGATCACAGCGTGTCCCCTGGCTGGGTTAAAGAAACTTCCTGTATTGCTTGCGCTTAATTAAATTACTCGCTCAGCGCATGCAAGCAGGACGGGAGCCCCTGCCACTGGCTCCTGTGCTCTCACTTAGGATACAGCAAGCTTCCCAGAGCAACTTCATTCAGAAGTATACCTCTAATTAGGTAAAAATCCTTTAATGTTAAGCTTCCATTTAATATTTTAGTGGCTTAGAAGGAGTCACTGGTCCTCTTTTCTCTGCTGCATGCATAACGCCAGTGCCCTAGGATCCAGACTCCCAGCACCGTGACACGTTATTTCCCGGCTCTCTCCTGATACCCCTGCCATGGCCCTCTGAAGCTGTGACTCGCTTTCCAGCAGGAAAGCAGCAGAGGAACAGCCTGATGCCCTCTTTCTCGTATCGCCCTTTTTACAGGGCTCCTTCTGCCCTGCACACCTCGCTCCCAGCTGGGCTCCTGCCTATGTGCTGTTCTGCTGCAGCTAACGAACGATCCCTCCGAGCTTTAGCCCCGGCAGTCAGGATTTCCTGGTGCTGGCTGCAGACACAGATTCCTGACGCTGCAGCACTCGGTGTGAGAATAGGGGAAATCGATGACTTCTGAGGGATAAATTATTGCTTTTTGTTTACTTTGGCTTTTGTTTGTAAGCCATGCAACGCGCTGCGCAGTTCTTTAACTCTTCCATCACTCGCTTTCTGGGCAGCGTGCAGGGTGCTCGCATCTCCTCGGGCTGCCCGTCCATCCTTCCTGCTGCGATGCTGCCCGCAGGCGATCGGTGCCGTGGGCCCGGCAGCCCTCTTTGCAACCCACGCTCTGCTTGCCGTCCCTCCGAGCCCGTGAATAACTGAAATCCCACGTGAACCGTGCACTTTTTTATTTTTTTCCTCTCGCTGCAAATCTCTTATCTGCATAAACACTTCCTGGACTGCCCAAGTTCTCATACAGCCCAGGAGCTCTAACACAATTCGACCGAACAGACTACTGAACAGGGAGATTTATGATTTTTGCGAGTGAGGCTGCAGGTTGTTTTTGTTCCAATTAAACAATGGAAATAAGGAAAAACAAATGGTGCTGTTAAAACAATCACAGAATCCATGTGATGGGGGGGGTGCAGGAGCGAAATTCACTGCTGCTTCGCATGTATGTGCGTACTCCACATCCCTGTATGTAGATGTGGTACCTGTGACAAAAAATTAAATGTATTGCTTAATTATCAAATGCCTGGGGTTGTACTACTTGCTTAGACTTTAAGTTCTCAATGTTGAGTTCCTTCATAAAGGTACCAGCCTTTTGTTTTGCTTTGTTGTTATAGTATCTTATATTATGTTATATTTACATACTCAAAATCTTCCTGTCACAATTAGTTTCGGCGTTTTCCCTTCTCCGAAATTACTGCTGCCTGAGCATAAGCAGAAGGGAGTGCTCATGATTCCTTTTTTAGAGAGTTTTTTAAATTTTAAACTGTTGAGAAATACTGACCTAGATTTTCCCAGCTTTTAAAGATACAACGTGAAAATTCAAAGCCATCTTACGCTGTATAGCAATAATGGCTTCCATTTACAATTAAATGAAAATTGGGCCAAGCTTTGAATGTTCATTTAATATTTGTATTTCCCCTCATTTTGTTGCCTTGCCCATGTGTGGCCATGAGTGTGTGTTTGTGCTGTTGGTTTTCTTCTAGCTGCTTTGCGGACACTTTCTGATGCCTTACGGACTTCTCGGTGCAGACAGCTCCAGCCGGGAAAGGCTGGGCTAGGTCATTTGTAGAGAGACTTTTATTGGTTTGGAGCTTTGTTTTGCCTGTCCCTAATGAAGTTTCACAGAATCACAGTTCAGTTTGCTTAGCTGGGCAGGGCTAAATGGGGGACCTGGCTTTTCAGGCAGAGCGATACAGTAAGCAGTACCAGTAGAAGGGACTCTGTGACATTTCACAGGGCCATACCTGTTTATAACTTACCTGTAATATACCAGAGATAAAGTAAGGGACATATACAGCATATAAAAATATCTCTGCAAAAAGTTTCTCATCTGATCATATGAGTTGTGCAATAATGCAGAACATGTGTGTGTACAAAGAATAACTAATTTATATATTTAAGAATCATTCTTATCAAGATTACCATTAGATCTTTCCTCAGGTGAGTTTTTTCTATACTGTGTCACTGACAACAAGAGTCAAATTAGGTGCCCAGTTTTGCAATTATTTGAGAAAATAAGATTTTAAAACTTTCATGTGTAATTCTCAAAGAAATAAGGACTTTCAATTTTTTTTTTTGTCTTATTTTTACAGTAAGACTGAAAAGGATATTAGGACCTAGATTCATCCCACATAGCACAGGGACTCTGAGGAGGTGGTGTTTATATGATGAATGGAGGAAGATGAGCCTCAGCTGAGCCTTTTTCTGAGGTTCATTTTTCTTTCTAATAACTGTGTAGGGAGCCTGAATTGCTCCCAGTTTAAGAAGGATAAAGCTGATCCTTTAGTCTGTCTAGGAAGTTCAGCAAAGCATCTGTCCCAGTTCAGATCAAGTTCTCCTCCAGCTCAATGTCCTGTCTCCAGCAGTGGCTGTAAGTGATAGGGAAGAGCAAAGACAGGAAAAACGAATAGGACGCTTCCCTGGAGCAGCCTCCCAACCTCTGTCTATAGCTCAGGAATTTCTTCAACTGGTGGCGTTTTCTGTGTAACCCTCAGTGGATTTCTCTTCTGTGTACCTGCCTGGTCTCCCCTCTAGCCAAGCACCACTTCACGTGTGTCACATCTGCTGGCAGTGACTTCTGTGGAGGCAGTAAGCACCACCTCCAGGTGTTTTAAGCCTCACTGTCAGGAGTTTCTTCTGATGTCTTTAAGTCTAGTAACTTGAAGAGATGGTGAACATAGTTAATCCTTCTCTGCCCTTTCCATTCCAGGAAGAAGCTGGAAAGGCATCATGTCATACTTGTTGTCCATGCCCTGTGTGCATCAATGGGCTCTGCAGCCTCGTCCCATGTCTCCTGGGGCTTGGGATGCCTGGGCTCATGGCCAGCAAATGGGCAACCTAGGATCACACTACTGAGAAAAGAATCCATGTGAAAGAGCTGGCTCTCGGAGAAGGCTGGCTGGGGTCTCCTCTGCTTTGTCCAGCAGCCGCAGTCAAGCTCAGGCCCTTAATGTGGGCGTCTTCTCCAGCTGTGCTGCCGAAATGCCAGCGCTCAGCCTTGCACCTTGCTCGTCCTCACCCCAACCCACTGACTTGCCCTCTGGCTTGGCCTCCACCCTGCATCATCACCGTGGACCTGTCTGGTTGTCCCTGGGCTGTGACCGACCTTGGCTACAGCCCCCAGTCTTGTGGGATGGGGCTGTTGGTGTTGTCACTTCTCTGGTGGCCTTGTTGTCACCCTCCGCTCTGGCTTGCCATCCCTTGCAGGACATCCAGCTCTCCCTGATGTGCTTTCTGGTCTCATCATTGTATTAGCAGCTCGTCAGGTCATTCTGGATTGATAAACAAATCTACATGCACTTTAGCAATGTCCCTTCTCCCCTCCCCAACTCTACTGCACATGCAAGACCTACAGGTCAGCTGCTGGTCCAAGCTGACAGTTGTAATCCTTTACCTGCCTCTTGCTTTCATCCTGTTGTCCCCTCTACATGAATTACAGGGCCTGACTCATATGGTGGGGCTGTAGGCAAGCCTACTAAGTGCAAGGCATAAAATAAGGAAGTTTTAAATTGCAGATATTGTTTCAGTGTCAGCATATCAGAGACGTAAAGGGACTTATGATGACTATGAAGAAGTGTGAGAAAATGGCCCAGATTATGGATTTATTGATGTTTACAGTAACAGTATCACATTATTATTATTTTAGTTCTCACTATGGAAATTAAGGGCAAGGTAAGGTGATGATCTTACTGTCTGCACAGAAAGATATAAGTATTCTATAAAGCTTCCATTATTTTGGAAAGACTCAGGTGATTAACTGTTCCAAAAAATGTATTTTGAAATGCTGTTGAAAGCTATATTTCCTTACAGTTCTGATGAAATTGTAAGTATGTGAGTTTATGCAGGTTTTTTTTTTTTTTTTACAGTTATTAGATTAAGAAATCCATTCTTTTTTTTTTTTTTTTTAATCCTTTTACAAGTTCTTGGCTAAGCTATAAAGTGCAATGAAAGCATGAGACCTATTTGCTAGTTTGAAATGCTCTATTCTGCTAGCTCCCTGTTACAAATCCTCTGGCCCTGTTATGGGTTGCTAGGCAGAAGGGAAATCATGTCATTTGTTAAACAAAGCAGACAATGTCTTTCTTTGTAGACTTTGCACATTCTCTCAGTGGTGTGAAATCCATGTTAACAATCAGCTCACAGTGAAAAGGTCCCAGTTAAGCATTACCAAAAAGAAAAAAGAAAAAAAAAAAAGTGAGGTTTGTGAGCCATCTGAGGGCACAAAAAATGCCATTTTCCAAAACTTTACCTGGATCCTCACAGTGGTCGATGAGTTTGTTGCCAAGGTGCTCTGACCAGGAGGAGCACGGTGTGAACCATGCTGTGTGCAGGAGAGGACACAAGAGAGACGTCTGGCAGGGAGCTGACGCAGGTCCAGCTTTCCATTGGATTAATTTCTTTCCTTCCCCTCTGTTTTTGTCTTGCAGTTATTTTTCTGGGTATTTCAGATTTTTTCCTGATATAGTTTAGTTAAGGAGAGGTCTTAGCTGCCCTGTGATAGTTTACTTACGCCTTCTGAACTCCGCTTACTGTTGGGTGCCCTGTGCAGTCCCAGCTGCAACGATGGGCTTCATGCTTTGCTGAAAGACGCCTTGTGGGTCTGAGGGACAGGGAAACCACAGAAAATAACTTATTCTAAAGTCTCCTACATCCCCACCTGTCCTTAAGCCTCAGACTGAAAATTCTGCTTTTTTCTTCCTTTTTTCTTATGGTTCTGCCTTTTGAGTTGCCTTTTCTTGCTGAATCTTTGCCTTTTCCCTGCCTAGATTTCTTTGGAGGGAGACAGTTCTTTCCTTTTGAAGGAAATCACTGCAGGATAGACATACATATTTAAAGCACACATATCTCAGCTTTCAGAAGGGAAAGACCACAGCTTTTTTACTGAGACTCCATCACCTGTGCATATATCTGACCCTAGGCTCCGTTGTGGCCAGCGTTATTTGCTAAATGCTGACATTGTTCACAAATGACACCACCACGTGCAGCAAGTGTTGCGTCTCTCTAACAGCCTGAGCCATATCAGTGTTTGACAGCAGAAAGGAAGGAATTTGAATAAATCCTCGATATCCAACTACCTACTTTCTTTACACCTAGGCAGCAGAGTAATCCCCCTGAATTTCAAAGATACTGCTTCGACATCAAGCATTAGAAGCTAACTGTGGGCTCTATAGATTGGTCTGGTCATTTTACAGCAAAGATGGTGGTTTTTTTTCAATGAATCATTCTCCAGATATTTTTCTGCACACTTCCATCATCTTTCTGGTGGCACGATTCCTCGCTGCTGATCTCACCAGTGTATACAACAGGTCAGTATAATGCCATTGTTCTAATTTATATATCCACAAACCGAGTTAGCATCATTGGCCTCAGATTTGCACTGGCTGTGGTGATCTGTCCACTGACTTAAGGGAGCTTCCTACATTGATTTTAATCATTTCTTGACAGAGAAGTCCCCATTTTATTTATATATTCATACAAATATAGACAAATATGTATACGTGTATGTGTATGTATATGTATATCATTATCTAGCTCTGTTTCCTTGAAAAGGAAGACTTGATTTACATGTGTGAGAGTGGAATTAAATCCACCACAACTTGCTCACCTGAAATCACCAAACTTTCTCTATCAAAGTGTCTTCCCAAGGGCTTGGTATTGTACCATCTTTTTGGGTTTCATCATGTCACTCTTAGGAAGCCTCAGCGCGCTGCTTCACTGCACTGACTACAACGCAGGCTGGAGCGTGGTACGTACCCTCACCTCTAGCCACCAGAAGCATCTCCATAGGTGACACAGGTGAAACTAATGGCAGATGGATGGCAGATCACCTACAGTGCTGGTGCACAGTTATTCTCTATTGCCTTCATTAAAATGGCCAGTGAACTTACTCTCTCATATGTTTGATGCTGGGAGACTTCCCCTCTCAAATTCCTTAATCTCTGCAAGTTTTAAGATTGAGCAGAGCTTCAAAAATAAAAGGCTGTAGTTCAGAGCAGGATATTCAAGCAGCTTTTACAAAATTAACTTGATCTGTGGGGTCAGCGGCTGCTTCTTCTCATTGTGGCAGTGCTGCAGCTTCTCTAGCTGTGATGTGTGGATGCTGTCCAGGCCTGGCCAGAGCTCACTCTTCTCTGAAATAGTCACAGCCACTGTGTTTTATTCTTCGCAGTTGACTTTGGCTTTTCTTGGAATGTGAAAAAAGCTCTAATACTGCTGCTGCTGCCTCCTAGAAGGGCTGTATCTACATGTATCCATGTTTTTCCTTGCAGCACGCCCAGCTGGCAATACAGGAGCAAAAGCAGCCCTATTCTGATCACCTTTGTTAACCCCCATTAGCACTGACGGGGGAATGTGACACTCTGTGTACAAAGCAGATGACCATGGGTTCTGACCATCTCCTGGGTCATTAAAGGGACAACTTGGTCATCAAAGTCAACCACCCACCAGGGGAGAAACAAATAATAAAAGCAAACTGAAAATAGGAAGACAGAGCAGGTATGAGCAGCCACTGCAGACTTCCTGGCCCCGTCCTGTGGGTCACAGCAAGGTTGGTCTCCACCACGCTTGGCATCTACGTGTTTATGTGTCTGCAGTCATCAGAGTGGCTGCATTGCTTCTCACAGGTGACACCAGGAAAAACAGCCTGTTTACATCTTCACCTGTGCAAGGTGAAGATGTAATGAGTGGTGGGATGCAGCTGCTGCTCCTACTTTTCAGCAAAACAGTGCCAGCCACAGCTCTCGGCAAAGCTTTATCAGGCATTGCTGGGAGATGGCATTTCAGTTCCTGACACACTGAAGGCTGCAGAGATACAGCCAGCTCAGTTGTGAGCACAGTAAAAAAGCCACCCTAATGGGTGTAAATGCTAAAGACCTGGCATATGTGCTCAAAAGAGCAGACACAATCAGCCTCATAGGAAAACCGTTTGGATGGAAAGCTTCAACGTAGCTGACTGCCCATCCTCAACCTCAAAACCAAAGGGTGGCCTTTGAAACCTGGGACATGGGACAGGAATGAGGATCAGGCGAACCAGTGCTTTCGTCTCATTTTTGATGGAGGAGCTTTGAGCTGATGTGGAAGTCATTTGATCTGCCTGACCTTTTGGAGAATAATTGCTGGCTTAGAATTTACAAGTTGTTAATAATTTATTTCAAGAGAAGGTGCTGCAGCAGCTAGGCAACGTCAGAGCAAAGGGAGGGTTGTGTTCGAAAAGAGAAACACGGCTGCCAAGGGGAGAGTTTCTTTGGATGCCGTTGAAGACGAGTAAACTGGATTAAGGAGGGCAAAATAAAAGGAGTCGTCCTGCTCAACCTTCAGCTGATTTCTGCAAGCCAGTTCACTTTGAATCTTTTTAATCTGGAAGCACTATGATCTATTTTTTAATCAAAATATATTATTTTGATTTCCAAGGTGATCTCATGGTATTTTCTAGTCAGTAGAGGAAATACTGAAAATCTTGTAAGAGATCCTGTTCTCATAAAATGCCCAGCCCAATTTTGTAAATTCAGGAGGTTTTGGCTAGGCCAGATAAGCTTTGGAGAAGCATCTGAATATTCACTCAAGCTGAACCCACACTCCAGACTGTGGTGTGAGCAGTTTCCTGCACTTCTGAGCTTCTGATGCTTTGAAAAATTTTACTGACTCTGGAAGAATGAGGACAGTGAGAAAAAAACCTGTTGCCCCTTCATAGTTAGTCCTCTGGATAAAAAGAGGCACAGACTGTTGCCCAAAGGCTGATGGATAGAATAAATTCAGCATGGTTAATGACCCCTCCCCAGTGGCATGCAAACAAGTAACTGAGAAAGGCTCCCAAGTCCAGAGACCTCTTGGGAAATAATAGTTACAAAGGCTGCTTTGGTGGTGATGGTTTAAGGTAAAAATTGCCTAGTAATTACTGCCACTCTTGAATACATGACATGTCTCCCACAAGAAAAAATGTGTCCCCTATTCAGCCTCATCGCTTGTGTAATCCCCATCACACTAATATTTGAGCACCTCCCAGGCAGTTAAAAATAACCCAAAAAACAAACATAAGAAAAAGGTGTTGTTTCCTCAAGCTGGTAAGGATGCAACAGTCTTCCAGGCTGGCTCTGACCTCATGCCAGTATGGCTGTGAGCAGGACTGTGTATTTCTCTGCATCTCCAAATCAATGTTTCGACCAGTTGCCAGTGCACTCAGTTTGCTGATGTGTTGATAGGTTCTCTGGTGTCTGGTCCGATAAGGGATGCATGACAAGCCACTCAGTAATGCTCAAAATCTCCTCCACTTATTTTGGACCCACTCAATGCAGAGCAACATTTCCTATCTGGGAACTACTAGCATATGCTAAGCAGTTGTTAACATATGCTAATAACATCTGGAGGTTTTCAGAGAAACTTGGGTGACCAAAGTATATGGAATGGTTGCACAGGAACTTCTGATTCAGCCTATAGGTCTCGGCAAGAGTTTCGAAACACTAAGCCAGATTCCTCATATGGTGCCTGGTGGCTTTGGAGACACTTGTTCACTTTGGGAAATTCTGTAAGGGCACAAAGCAATGGCCTTCAGAGGGACTGGCTCTGGATCTGGGCCATCAGTCAGGCTTCTGATGTAGGCAGGGTAGGTAGGTAGCAGGGCTGGAAGGAGGTCACTTCTCAAAGCAGAATTTTTGTGTCCAGTCTCTGAGGTAGGACACACAGACATCCCATGGACAGTCAAACAATGCCAAAGTCCCCTTCATGGGACTGCTGCAACACTGAAATACCAGCTTTTCCCTTTGCTATAAAACTGTCTCTTCATACCAAACATTAACTGTGCAATCAGCACTCTTACATCAGCAGATTCTTGATCTTGTCATTAGCCCAGTCTCCACAAGTTTGAAGTATGGGTTTGTCTTACGGAAACAGTGTGGGTGCCCATGGCAGAGCCATATGCATTTAGTAAATATGGTAAAAAGAACTTCAGGCAAATACACAATGTCTGTAATGCTTCCTTGTGCCAGCACACGCATGTCAATGGGTCAGAAGTTCTCTTCCAGAATAGTATTTTCAAAAACTTTGTAATTTGCAGGAGAAAATTTCCAGTTGAAGTGCAGTCTCCTATAAAGTGAAATTAATCTAATGATATGATGATAGATGTGCTTCTTTTACATACCTTTCTAAGTATACCTGAAAAAAATATTTGAAGAAAAAGCTATATAGAGAAAAAGAATTTCCCAGGGTCACCCCCTCTCTTCCAGAGTAAGCAGCTCTTTTCTTCAGTCCAAATCAACCTTCCAGAAGATACATTCTAGTCTCACTTTCCTTTCTGAACAACTTCTGCCTCAAATTTTTCATCTCTAAACAACCAGAGCCGACACTAGATCCCAACTTGTATCGCTATCCATGCCTATTGCTCTTCTGCATTTTGAAGCACAAGTTAGCTCCCATGGATAATGCCAGCAGTGCCAAGAAAATTAGATAACAATAAAAAAAGATAACATTGCAAGCATAACACCTCACTTTGACATTTTAACAGGAAACAGTTTAGGAAATACTGGAATTAAAGTTATCTGTGCAATTTTAACTCTCTCCTCTGCCATGAAAGTAATGTCCCACTATTCAAACTCTGCCCTAAATCAAGAGTTACTGATTTTCTAAAGTGCTTTTTTTTTCATGGAACTCTGTTTTTATAGCCATGCTCTCACATATAAGCGGTACTTAATTCATTTTTACAGCATCATTCAGAGGTGATATTTTTACAGAGTAACTGAAGGTAAATGTAAAGGATACATATCCATTCTGGTGTCTGGGCTGAGGCCATGCATTTCACACACATTAACCATAGCACGCAGAAGTGCTGACCCAGGGCTCCATGACATGTTCCAGGGAACCACGTTCTCAGGTGAGAAAAGGCTTCTCAATGTTGAAGGCCAAGATGGATGGGGCTTTGGGCAACCTGATCTACTGAGAGATGTCCCTGCCCGTGGCAGGCGGTTGGACTAGATGAATGGTCCCTTCCAACCCAAACCATTCTGTGATTCTCTGGCCCCTTCCTCTCTCCTCCTGCTTCATTTCGCCCAGTCTCCACAACCACCGCGTTCCTCTGCCTCCTCCCACCACCCTGCTCACCACCCCATGCTGTTGCTCCATATCTATGCGCCATCCCTGAGTCCCCACTCCTTCTGCTTGTCTTGTCAGGAGGATTTCTGAGTCTTCCCCTCCCTCATCACCGCCCACATGTCTGGCTCTTGTCCTTTCTGTGTTGGAATACGGGAATTTTCTCCTCCACGTTGTCTCACCCCAATGAATATCACTGAGAGTGCAAAAGAGACAGACTCCTGGCTCCCATTTCAGGTGCCTGGCCCTGTTGTAGGCTGCGGAAGTCTGCAGCTGAAATTGCATGGAAAGACCTGATTGACCTTAGGTTGAAACCTGCTCAGGGAGGATGAAACCTTCAGGGGTTCAGTTGCTAAAATGAAAGGAATCTTGCAGTTATTCATTGAGCATGTGCAAATTCAGTTTTCCAAAGGCTTAAAATGTAGCCAAATTTGGGCAGATTTTCAGAAGGGCAAAAGGGATATCTCTGACAAAAGGCAACCCCCTAACAAGTTCCTGCTCCAAGGAAGTGGAGTGCCAGAGCTTTTCAAAGAAAAGGTCACAATTGTTTTTTAACTTGGACAAAACAAGGAATTTTTCCTTACCCTCATTATTGGAAACGGCTGAGTTTGTGGACATTTTCCAAAAACTTCAGCCTGAGGCAGATACCTGGCATGGAAAATTTCATTCCAAATGGTTATAGTTTGGCAACGCTGTATGTGGTTGAAAATAGGATCTTACAATGTGAGGGATCAAGCTTTGCTGTAATGTGAGAGGTCAAGACACCAGCCCTACCTTCAGTCACAGCCCAACACCTTGCTTCGTCACCTGTACTGCGAACAAAGCAATGATGCATGCTCAAGGTAAGACTGAATGCCTTTCTGGGGGATTGTGTTCTGGCCAGAAGAAAATTATTGGGATCCCTACTGAAGAAATGGATTAAAGTGAACAGTCTGTAGTGCAGAGGGGTTTCTTAACAGAGAGAGGTTTCTGACAGCACTGTTTACAGAGCTCTTTTCTGAGTTCTGCTTGCCTGCATTTCCGTGCATTCATCCTTTTCACACAAATGTGGTTTTCAGCTTACTGACAAATGTGTTAGCAACAGCTTATCCTGCATTGTCCTCCTTTCTAACAAGCTCTAGTTGGGCTGTCATTGCCATTAACTCATCCATCTATTTCCTTCTTTTATCACACCACCTCCCCCTTGCTGTGTTCTGGAGGGATGAATCTATAGACACAGGTTCCCCCCACGGCAGAATTAGAGCAGCCGGCCACTGACGCTGTGTAGCGTGTGATTTTCTAGGGATCGCTTATCCGCCTCCTCCCAGCGTGTCCTTCTCTGCGTGCCTAGCGCAGTCCCCGGCTGCTTGGCTGCATTTCACTCACCATGGCAGACGCATGGGGTCATTGGCCATAATTTGCAGGAATAGTCCAATTCCTGGAAAAGGCAGAGGAGTCATGAGTGGTTAATGAGCTCCAACTGAGTTACAGATATTTCACATTGGCTATGTATGAATCAGAACACAGTATCTCCCCCCATGGCCAGACTGTTGGCAGCTCAGAGTACCTCAGGACAAATGAACCATGGCAGATATTCGGGCATCCTCTCCTGCTGTTGTAAGACCTATCTGACATCACTTTATGTTATTTTTTCACCACGCAGGTACACTGTCATCGCTGAACACCGCTGCATTGGATCCCCTTGGAAAGATGTGTGTCCTTTGCGCGAAGCCCAGCAGAGTGCATGTTACGGCAGGGCACACCGCCTGTGTAATACGAGCTCTGTTTGCACAGGTGCTGGATGGCTTTAGAGCCTGGATCCACGGTTGATGTGAGTGTCCAGGAGGTCTTCTGTGGCTTATGGAGTCTGCTGGGAGGTGAACGCTTTCAAAAAGAAATCCTCTTTAGAATTGCTGAAACCTTCATGAATAACAGTCCTCATTTGCATTTAAAGGTTTGCTTATTGCCTAAGTTATTTCACATATTCTTTTTGATCAGTGGAAGGGAAATATCAGACTTTGGAAAGATAATTCTTTCTTTATTGTCAGCTTCCTGGGACATCACAGAGGAGGTAAAGGCAACTGGTGCAACTGTGCCCTCTGTGAAATCCAGGGCTACCTGGATGGTCTGAGGAATGGGCCTGTTCATTTATTTTTCTAAAGGTGCCGGAAACTACTGCACAGGAGCCTATGTCTGTTTTGTGAAATGAATAGTTATATTTATTACTGAGAAGGTCAAAGGGAGGGAAAAGCTGGCTGACTGTGTGCAGGCATTCAGGTAGTGAGAAACAGGAAGGGGGATTATTTCCAGCACTGGTGGAAAGACCAGAGCAGAGGCAATCACAGCAACATCTGATTAAAATCAGAACTGGTTAAAATCAGAAGAAAGGAGGAAAGCGGGATGAATAAACGAAGAACGGATCGAAAGTATAATTAAACATAACTGGTGCAGAACCACCAGCCTTTTATCCCATGCCCCGAGTGAAAACAAACCTGTTTTCCAGTGGAAGGAATAATAACCAGAAGTTGTTTTAGGAAGGGCCGTGCAGGCTGATGGGCTCACCACCATGGCGAGCAGCACCCGGAGGCAGTGCAGCAGCTAGGTGGCATTGCCGGCTGCACTATCTCCCTTCGCATTAGCTCCGAGCAGGGCTCCATGCAAAGGCTTTCAGCTTGGCTTGCCCAGATATTGTTTTTCCTAAAGGCTGTGGCTTTGAATTAAAAATGAAGATGATAAATTTTACTCAGAAGCTTTAGCAGGACTAAGAAAGATCCAACATGACCTGGTGGCACAGCCTGAGGGCTGACTGAAAGGCTGTTTCCAGTCCTTGCTGGGCAATTTTTTGGACCACAGGTGTTTTCTAAGAGTTGTAAAGGTTTTTAAAAAGTCATTGCTATTGTGAAAAACTAAAAAAAAAAACTAAAAAAAAATCCCTGTATTGTTACAAAGACAAGAATTTGGTTTTGTCCATCTGTTTGAGGAAGGTGAACCCCACTCTTCTTTTTATTTCCCTACTTAGCGGTTACTAAATAATAGTAAAATAATAGCAACAGCTCGCAAACTCAACGGGTGACCCTTCCAGCCATGCTGAAGTCCACTGAGGCAGGCAGAGTTACCTTTATGAGACTGTCTGGAGTGTGTTGCCGGGGAGCATTTTAACACCACTTTCTGTCCAGGCATGATTTGCATCTTTATGAGCTTCACATCTGAGGCTGTGATTTCCCAGGACAAAGCCATCGGTCAGATCCTGACCCTGTCTCTGACATGGGATTCTAACGAATTACCTATATGACAACAAGACCAATTGCTAGAGCGAGAAGCAAAGAGAGGATTTTTGTTATATGTAGGATTTGTAATCATCAGAGAAGCACAGTTTGCTGTGTTTTTACACTGTCTTCAAATCTCTTCTACAATTTCTTTCAGCTACTTTCCCCCTAGTTCCTACTCTCATCCTGTGCATGCATTTTCCATAGGGATCTACTGGGAAAAGCCTGTTATAGAGATCCATAAAGAACCTGGGAAGTAGGAACATGTGTTCAAGTGCCAGCTGAGCACTTATCTACCAGCTGTGTCTCACAGGTGATGTGCTTCCTGGCCATCCTTTGCTGGTCCACCATGCATGCAGCCTGGCTCTGCTCTCCCAGGTGCCTCCTCCAGGCCAGCTCCTGCCTCTTGGTCCCCTAAGCAGGATGACACCAGGGAAACGGTCTGCATCCTGGCCTCCATCCCCTGACTTCTGTCAGGGCACTGCGGGTGTCAGGGAGGCCCCAGGGGAGTTTGGTCAGGGCCAGTAATGCTTGCTGGTGCCCTCAGGGCACTGACAGCTTCCTTAAGGAGTCCGCAAATCTTCGCAGCAGCTTCAGGGACAATGGGGACGATTATTTCCCTTAATTGTGGGACAGCAGCAGAAAGGACCCACATGGAGAATCCTCAGCAACAACAACAAATACAATAAACCCTTGGCTTTGCATTTGGGATGTATTTTGTTCAATTCTAGCTTGAGAAAAGCCACTTAAACTGTGAGTCTGAGCCACGTCCCAGAGGCATCTGCTGTGTGCAAAACGGTGTCGTCCACCCAAGACTTTTAGAGAAAGGGGCAAGAAATTAATCATGGGCTGAATGGGGAAGTGAAGCCAAAATGAGACCCCAATGGTCTTTGAGTCACAATGTATTAAGTATCATGAAAAATGTAGTATTTTCCCTATCCCACAACTCCACCCCCTTGAAAACAGCCCTGTGGTACAAGCTACATGCACTGCATGGGGAAGTGCTGAGGGGTCCCATCCTACCACTTATCAGGCAATCATCCAAAACGCAAACCCACCCCTCTGAGACAGGGCCAGGATTGTTACACAAGTGGAATGAAATACAACCAGGCTCCAACAGAGGAAGAATCTGGATGCAGTCTGGTCCAATACAAAACAAATCTCGATTTCTCGTTTATTGAAAGATTTTTCTTGGCGATGGTAAACAGAATGAAATATCCTTCCTCCCTCGTGCCCCCAAGCCCTCTGTGAAGAAGCCCAAACTCATCCATTCCAGGCTGCAGAAGAAAGGTCACTGCTCTGCTCTCTGCAGCGCGGGCAGCGCATCAGGAGGAGTGCAGCTCTCCTTGGGGAGCTCGGGGAAGATGCCTTGTCACTGTGCCATCCCTCGCCAAGACTCCTTCGCTTTTCCCTGTGGTTGCCAGGCAAAGTTTCTGCAAGTTCACAACCAATTCTGAGCTAGAAAACAATGTCAAATTAGAAGGAAAAAGCAGAGTAAGCAGCTAATCTCATCTGGGGAAGCTCAAATATCTCCGCAGTGGGATGTACTCCTTATGTTTTATTTGCTGTGGCTACCTCACCTTAGGAGGGAGCTGCATAAGCCAGGGAGTGAAACCCAAAGAGGAGGCAGTGCTTCCATGTGCTCGTTGTCCCCCTGCTTGCTGCACATGTGAGCACTTTCCCCTCACCACCTCTTCACCCTCATTCTTTCCTCCTAATACAACTCATTTCCCTTCTGGTTCAGAAATATCTCCCTTGATGTCTCTTCCGACAGCCCAGCATCCTTCTTCGTGGGCTGTCCCCTGATTCAACCATTCTTCCCCAGAAGGCTGAGAAACCTTCCCGTACAGCTTAAAAGAACCTTCTAATCTAGGCTAAAATCCTTTCTTGAGCCTGGCTAGAAATAAACTCAAATCCTTGGTTCAACAAACCAAGCTGCAGTGCTTCTACAACCCTGCTCATGGTGCAGCCCCAGCAGTGAGTACTCATGTGCATCTCGTGCCCCCTTGCAAGAGGGACCCCCTTGGACCAGCCCTGGGGGGTGACACCTGCCATCCAGTGAACCTTACTGACGTCCTTAGCTCAGAATGAGATCCTGTGGTTTGAGCCAGAATGCAATTTCTTACCAGAAATCCTCTGTGTTGTGCTCTTATTACATATTTAAATCATAGGAAACTGTTATCACTTTCAGTTGGTGGAGCAAAAAAATGTTCATTTTAAAACCCCCAAGAGATGTGCTTTGGGCAGTTTGGCATGAGGATATGAATAAGCACTTTTTTGGAAAGACGTGAGTAGCAGCTCTTTCCTCATACTGCACCTTGACTCATTACTTAAAACTGCTGTTTGAAAATTCTGTTTCTGCAAACTGAGCTCTTGTAGTGTTAATCTCTTACACGGAGATACTTAAAGCCTGGACTCCTTGCTCTCTTAACTAGACCAGAGAGACGCTGCGAACGATTCCCCTGAAAGAAGGGAACTCCCTACTGCTGGCTGCAGCTCAAGCATTTGCTACAGGGGGAGAAGGGTGCACATCTGCGCCGTGGTGGGGGCAGCGAGGGCTGTAGCCAAGGCCAATTCTGCGTGCTCGGCCCCCCAGCGTCGCAGCTGTACCTCATACCAATGACACAACGCTCTCCGAGCACAGCAATGGGATGGTGCAAGCTTGCCACGGCAGCCCTTAGGCGCTCTGAGCTCCCGGACTCTCTGTTTTTCTCCAACAATTGTTGAGATAAATCCAAATATATTATGAGAAGTGATGTTGCGTCAGTCTAAACAAATTGCTTTTAGGGTAAATGTTCATTTTTGTATTTAGGCTGGTTAGGAAAACATGTTTGTGGGTTTTTTTTGTTTTTTGCTTGTTTGTTTGTTTGTTTGTTTTTCAAATGCTGCCCAAGGTGAAAAACAACTTTTTTGGTTATTGAATGAAAAAGCTCTTAGTATCAAGGGATAATTGCTTCCAGTCCATGTAGGTCAGGGTTAACACTGAGTAATTCTTAGCCAGGCTAGTTAATGGCTATGATATGCAAAGAATTTGTGTTTCCAAACCAATACAAGCCAAAGGTTCTCCTAGCAGCATCATAAAATCACTGTGACGTCTCTCAGAGAAGAAAAGGGATAAGTGTGCATGTAGACTTGATCACTTTAAAATCTTTGCCTCTCTCTCTTTTTTTTTTCCCCTTTACACTGTCAAACTGAATCAGAGAGTCAGAAGAAAGGCAAGTTCTGTCTTTGTCCTATCAGCCTCTGCAGAGGTTCCCCCATTTGAAAATGTGGCAATAAAACATCATGAAATTGTTCTTGTGCATTGATCAAAATCTTTGTTTGTTGCTTTTAAAGAGCGACTAACCTGAGAGAGGGCCCACAGAACCTTTCAGTTCTGCTTTCCTTTGTCATTCCTGCAACTCGATAAAATGCTCTCTCTTTTTCCTAGTTAAACCATTAATATCTTTGTTGTTTGTTCAAATGACGTTTTGCCTCTCAGTCCTTCTTTCAGTTGCCATCTGTGCTGATCACATTAAAAAAAAAACAGCAACAAAATGAAACTTTCCCCTACCTGAGCAGCAATTGATCAACTTCACCTTTCCCTCTATCTCTTTAAACCTCATGAAAGGGCTGAAAGGAAGATCAAAGAGGAAAAAAGGCTATGAAGCTGCCTTGCTTGTCCCAGGGCCTGTCTGGTGTCGGAGCTGTGTGTTCACTGGTGCAGGGGTGACCATGCTGCAATGGATGGGGCTGTAATATGGAAAGCCTTAGGCACGTCGATGTGTGAGCGCGCTGGGGCAGCGGGCACGGCTGCTATGGGCTGATGGGACCTTGCAGTGGGGCATCCTGTTTTGTTGCTGTGTATGTTCTGCGAATGTTGGGTATTTGCACAGCTTTTTGTACAATAGGCGAGAAAATCCTGCTGTGAGGGAATGGAGGAAAGTGGATGGACTGTTGCCCAACTCTGAGAAACCAGACACAAGGGAATTGGGTGAGATGGCTGAACAGGCTGTTGCCTGATCCAGTGGCAGTGGATAAGGACCTTGTGGAAAGTGGAGTGTGCATGGCTTTTTTTTGTATTTCTATGACAAATGCAATTTGAAAAACAGAATTCAGAAATTTGCCTAAGCAATGGTTTTGAACTGCCCAGGAATGTATTGTGGGATGTGCTTTGCCGTGTACCTTTCCACAACACGTTTCGAACCTTAGAGATTTTGAACCTGAAAGGTTTGTGTGGAGGAAATCACCGTCACCCTTGATATCCTTAGGAGTGAAGAGGAATGGGTAAACATGTTTCTCTGCCAGATGATGGGGCTGGGAAAGGAACGGGAATATGAAGGGGTGTTGGTTATAGCTGCAAGGTAATTGTCCACTGGGTGCAGAGACTGCTCTTGTCAAGGCTTTGATCATTTGCTCCAGAGCAGTTTGTAATGGCTGGATTAGATGCCCAAGAAGCAGTATGAGCCACAGTAGATGTCCTATTCCCCTCCTTAAGGGAATTAAAGTTGTCACCTATTTTCATCTCTTCCACTTCGGAGCTCTTTCACCCCATACGCAGAGTGTCAGTCTGCCGGGGAACACCAGCGCAGCTCAGAGCCCTTGTGCACTGCCTGTGGCTGCAAGAGGAGGAAAATAGGGAAAGGAGGCTCTGGGGTGAGAGTGCAGGAATGGGGCTAGAAAGTTTTCAGGCTGGACGTTTAAGGCAGATGTGTTGCTCCTAGAGGTGAGTAATTCCTAGGGAAGAAGCATACTGCAGGCAGCTGAGAGATTTCTAGGAATTACACAGAAATATCAAAGATCGTGCACAAGAAAATGGTTTCCAGATTGTCCCTGGAAGAAAGAAGGATATTTCCATTCAAGTCACCAAGGTATTTTGAAGGAAAGAAGGGTTATACGTACAGCCCATGCATCCCATGCTAAAAAAGAGCAAATTCCCTGGGTCAGAAAGTCCTCCTCTGCTTCCCTCCTCTGTGCAAGTGTAAAGTGACCTTTTTTTCCCCTGTGGGATGGAGAAGCTCAGATCTCCCAATTAAAGCAGAGATTATTGCAGTGTTTGGATTATATCACTGTATATTGTGAAAACTTTCACTTTAAAATAACAGCAGCTCAAGCCTGTCATCTAAACAGGCACCGGATTATTGGCAAAGGTTTATTTTACGCTCTCAGCATTTATTTTGAATGCTTAGGTTTGTGGTTTTGTTTACTTTCAATGAAATGCATTTCAGCTGTTTTGCTGTTTTGCAGTAGTCAACCTTCTGCCCAAAGGCTGTAGAATGGTCTGCTTTTAAGGCTTGAAAACGTTTGTGAAGTAAACTGGCTTCCTTTAAAGGCCTTACCTTTGTTTACCTTCCTCCTGGAAGGTCACCCTCTTTTAAAGGATGATGTGGTTTGGGCACTGTGGATATATAAAAAGTGTCATTGTGTAACGCTGCAGTTCCTGCCCCTTCCTTCCCCTCTGGACCTGTCGTGGCTCTTGCTCTCATTCCACAGTGTTTCAAACCACTCCTGGCAAACTTGAGATGGCCTCCTTCAGGGAGCACTGGGGTGAAGATGGGGTCCTAGCCCAAAGTGTTGTCCAGTCACTGTTGAACAGGGTCCAGCAATAAGGTCCGGAGCTCAGAAGTGCTGTTCCTGTTTGATCTGGAGCAGTCCCAGCTTTTCTGCATGAGTTCTCTTTTTGGTGTTTTTGATTTTCAGTCTTGTTTTCAAAATGAAATTACCACCTGCCTGCCTGCATTTAATTCCACGTGTATGACTGGTTTTAGGTGAATCACAAACTTCTTTGGTGTCACTTTCCATTTGCAATCCCTGTTTCAAAGTCTCACAGAATCCCATAATGGTTGAGGTTGGAAGGGACGTCTGGAGGTCAACTGGTCCAACCCCCTGCTCAAGCAGGGCCACCTAGAGCAGGTTGCCCAGGACCACATCCAGGTGGCTTTTGAAGATCTCAAGTGAGGTAGACTCCACAACCTCTCTGGGCAACCTGTGCCAGTGCTATTGAAGTCTGCCTTTGATATATTTCATTTTTGCATGGGGTTCGCTATCTGTCCTGACAGCCACCCTGTGCTGTGTTAACTGAGAATTGTCAAAAAGTTGCTACATTCTTTGAGAGTTATTGTCAGAAGTAAGGGTACATGTTAACTGTCTCCTTCTTGCTAGTGGTGGTGGCTGGTACCATGTGGGGCAGTGCCTTCCAGCTCTGTTTGTTTGTTCTTCTTTGATTTACTTTGTATTGCGTCTCCTGGTATGCTCAGAAATGAGCTTCCATGTGTGCTCAGGAGCACTCCAATCTCAGCTGTTTGACCCTGAAATTATGCCATATTTTGGAGCCTAGTAAATGAGTGGCTGGATGCCTAGTCTGAGCCTAAGACAGTGTTTAGCGGGCAAAACAGAAGCTGGTACCTACCTTCTACATGTTGTCCCAAATGACTAGAGCATTTGCTCAAGTAGAGGAAGTGCTTGGCTTTATATACTCCTCATCTTGAGGACACGTGAATCATGGCTCCTCTGCTCTGGAGAACAACACAGTCATCATGCTGCCTTGGAAAAGCACTGTCTTCCCATCTGTTGAAACTAAGCAGTTGGGATACATGATATATGGGGTCAGAAAAAGGCAGTGTATTTAGAGAAGTGTGACCCTCTGGCCTGCTAAAGACTGACAAAGTCTGAATGTCAAGCAGAAATGTACGTTTGTTCTTAAACTGTTAATGAGCAAATACTACCAAAGCTGTGAGCAGAACGCCTCCTTCCATGGAAGGAACTCATCAGTAGGTTTTTCAGTCAGTAACCTCCACTTTGCATATTTCAGGTATATGAATTTTGCATATACCATCCCCAGTATAGCCTGCGTCCCTAACTGCATGGGTGATATGCACTCTCCGTAGGGCCTGGTGGTTTGACACTTTTCTGGGAGACGGGAATATTGAGTTCAGTCTCTCCAGACTGAGGACGTGCAGGACTCAGGTTTCCCCTTTTTCAGGGTAAATGCCCCAAACCCCAGGTGTTCTGCAAAACCTGCCACAACCAGTAGCTGCCTGCAGATAATGGTCACCATAAGAAAGTAATACTGATACCTAATGAAATGACTGAAATGAGAGAGAGAAGTTAGAAAGCTTGTATAAAGCATTGCCACAAGTTTATTTTTTTACATAAAGAACCCAAAAAAAGATGTGCCGGGAGTCTCTGCTGCTTGCTGGAAGATGCTGGCCTCACAACCAAAGAGAAGTGCTGCTTTACCCTCTCCTTCACACCGAAAATACTCCACACTAAGCGGAGGGGGATACCACAATATGCAGCAAATAAACTTCCTTCCCAGTGCTCATTCCCACCTCTCCCATAGAGACAGATGGGTTGAAAAGATTTTTCTGCATAACCAGGCTTTGGGCTTTGATTTCCTGGTGTCAGAAAAGAAGCAAAGTTCGTAAGGAACAGAAAAGAGTTAATGAGGTACTCTGGGGTCAGTCAGTCACCCCCTGCTGTATTGCTTATACTTGTGTGGGTAGGGACAGAGGTTACAAGGAATGGCTGCCCCAGAAGGACAGTGGATGGGTTTACTGGGAGAGGTTGACCCTGATGTGTGAATGCTGGATCCTCAGCCCCAGCTCCTTCAGCCTACCAGATCACTCCCTAGTAGAGACACGGCCAGTGTGAACATCCCTCCTTGCCTACTATTATTCCCTGTATCCAGTGCCAGGGCTGTCCCAAAGACCTGCAGGCTTGAGGGTGACTCAGGGCTGACCCTGCCAGGAGAGCACTCCTGGAGATTTCTGTCCCAATGGGAGAGATGTGGTTGAGGCTAGAAACTCAAAGAAGGGAAGAGGGAGCCCGGTGTGTGTTTATGACTTGACTTCGTACTAAAGGTTTTTACTGGTGGATGCTGAGTAAGCTCATCACTTTGGTGACCCCATTTGCAGACAGCAGTGGCTAATTAAAGGGTCTTTTCCTTGCACTTGCCTATTTTTTCCCTATCTAGCCATGGCCTGTGGAAGGTTAACCAGCAAAGAACATAGAAATGAGGTGCAGAAGGTGTTTATATAGCCACTGGTTTGGCAGACTGAGGCCTCAATCTCAATAATGCACATGCCTGTGCTCTCTTTTTTTCAGTTTTGTTGTTGTTTTTGACCTGAAAGGTGTCAGAAAGCTTTGTATTCTTTCTTATTCTTTGTCTTTTTCTTTTTTCTTTCTTTTTCTTTTTTCTTTTTCTTTTTTTCTTTTTCTTTTTTCTTTTTCTTTTTCTTTTTCTTTTTCTTTTTCTTTTTCTTTTTCTTTTTCTTTTTCTTTTTCTTTTTCTTTTTCTTTTTCTTTTTCTTTTTCTTTTTCTTTTTCTTTTTCTTTTTCTTTTTCTTTTTCTTTTTCTTTTTCTTTTTCTTTTTCTTTTTCTTTTTCTTTTTCTTTTTCTTTTTCTTTTTCTTTTTCTTTTTCTTTTTCTTTTTCTTTTTCTTTTTCTTTTTCTTTTTCTTTTTCTTTTTCTTTTTCTTTTTCTTTTTCTTTTTCTTTTTCTTTTTCTTTTTCTTTTTCTTTTTCTTTTTCTTTTTCTTTTTCTTTTTCTTTTTCTTTTTCTTTTTCTTTTTCTTTTTCTTTTTCTTTTTCTTTTTCTTTTTCTTTTTCTTTTTCTTTTTCTTTTTCTTTTTCTTTTTCTTTTTCTTTTTCTTTTTCTTTTTCTTTTTCTTTTTCTTTTTCTTTTTCTTTTTCTTTTTCTTTTTCTTTTTCTTTTTCTTTTTCTTTTTCTTTTTCTTTTTCTTTTTCTTTTTCTTTTTCTTTTTCTTTTTCTTTTTCTTTTTCTTTTTCTTTTTCTTTTTCTTTTTCTTTTTCTTTTTCTTTTTCTTTTTCTTTTTCTTTTTCTTTTCCTTTTCCTTTTTCTTTTTTTTTCTTTTTCTTTTTTTTTCTTTTTTCTTTCTGGCATATTTTTAACTTTGAGAAAAAGTGGGATTTGAGTTTTTGGAGCAATAGCAGTGAACTCATGAACTTCTAACCTTCCAAGAGACTGCAAGCTGAGAGGAGGGATTTTAATCTGTTTCAAAGCTTGTCAAGGACTGAATTTAGCAGGAGATAACAAACAAACTTAGGAGGAGAGAGTGGTAAGAGCTGCAGAAATTCCTATTTGTTCCCTCAAGAGCTGAGAAGCCTCACTAAGTATCCAGAAAACCTTTATGAATTGTAAGACCTTCTACACTTTTCCTTCACAACATAACAGCCAATCTTTCCATGAAGAGACTATGTACCCATATTAGATGCTGAAAAAATATACACAGTGCTGAAGAGGGTCAGGGTTCCATTTACATGTGAAGAAATAGTGTTTTGCTTTATGTATAAACAGGGAAAAAATATCTGTTTTATTTCTATAAAAATACATTTCTATTTCTATAAAACTCATGCTAGCATAGAGGGCACTGACGTTCACTGCACTTAAAAAGCACTTTCAAGAGTTCAGATTATCTCCCGTACACTTAACAAAGACTTCCTTATAGCTTCTCAAAAAAGGCTCATAAAACTTTATGTGACAGCTTCACATATGGTTAGAGAACCCCAAATATACTCTGCTTTTCTGCTTGGATTCCACTGAAGATTCCCCTAGGATGTTTCATTGCTTAATTTTGGGAAAAAGGATTAATTTTATGTCCTTTCAGTTTTTCCTGTGAATAACAACAATAGAAAAGCATGATTTTCATTAAAATTATCCCATCCCAGTTCTCACACTTGGTTGCATGTTTCTGATCTCCTTTCACAACACACTTTACTGATTTCTTTCAAATTCCATGCGTAGAAAACAATGACTCTGGGAACAATACAAAAATCTGAAATTGAACATTTAAACTCAAGTTCAGGCCTAACTTGTATTTAATTTGAAGGGAGGAGTGGTACCTATGACTCAGTAAGTTTTACGGCATATTTTGCACAGTGATTTACAACTGATAGGAATTAGTTAATAGATCAGCCTTGTAATATATTGGGGTTACATGTGAGGAAGAGGGGACCACATTCTGTGTTTATGAAGAAACCTGATACCACATACAGAAGCTATCTCATGAATACTGCTGCTAGCATCACATGTATAAATACTCTGAGCATATTTCTCTTTAGTTTTGAATGAGGACTCAGGCTACGAATCACCTCTCCCAGGATTACATGGTGCTTTTTGACAGCTAGTCATAGCTGTGCAGGCCCACACAGAGCACTGGGAATTAGTGTTACAATCCCCTTGCTGGGCTTCAGTGTCGTGGCTACATCTTCCCACCAATATGTTCCTCGTGCGTGCAGGGATGTCCTTGCTTGCTTTAACTATAAAATATTTTGAACAAGCGAACAACAGTGCCGTTTGTTTCTGTTGTCTTTTCTGAATGACTGTAATTGTCTTCTACAAGTTGTATCTTCCATTGTTTCAGTGTGTCATCCAGAAGACCAGGTTAATAGTAGTCAGTGGGGAAATGACCAACTACTGATCTATATTTGATCCCAAACAGATATCCTAGTGCAGTCTAAGAGCGGCTTTAAAGCTTCCTGGGAGGATATTATGATTCGAACTTTTGATATGACCTTTGCCTCTGCATCATGTTGTAAATGGTAGAACTGCACACTGACAAAAAATATTTATGACTCTCTTAGGAAGGCTGCAATCAAGAATTTATTGCTATTGCTGAAATACTGAAGCTTAGTATTTGAGAATCTTTCCTTACTTTCACAGAAATCAGCAAGTTTGGTGCCATGTTTATAATTTGTAATGTTTGCTAAGGACTTGAAAGAAGAATGTATATACAGGAGATTCTTAAAAAATTAATCAGACTTTTAGTCAGCCATGCACACTCTAAGAGATTATTCTCATTCAGAAAAAGAAACATCTTAAGTGTGAACAGTTTCTCTAAAAGAGTGAAAATTGCAGTTGTTTTTTGTAAGAAAGCTTGAAACTCTACATGAATGCATAGATAACATCTCTTTTTAAAAATATTGTATCTATGTGACATTTTTGCTGGTTAGGAGTTATTATTCAGCTACTAATGCAAAGAATTTTATCAAAAAATATCTTTTCTCTCCTGAGAGAAGTAATTGTAGAAGAGGGTGCTAGTCAGAAACCATACTCATTAGCATCATATCTTCAAAATTTTCTGGGCAGTTAGACTTTTCAATCAGAATTTTTTGTCTATGTAAGGTAAACTAATTATATTCATGATAATTAACATGAAGCGTGTTTGACAAAGGAGGAATACAGTCTTCCTAAGTGTGAAGGGAAGACAGAAGAACCCTGATGTAAGAAGCAGAAAGCTGCTTCTGGGCAACAGCTACAAAGGCAAGTTATCTCCCACGCTCCATGTTATTAGCCTTCAGGATTTCAAAAAGAGCTGTAATCTGACAAGTTGGACATCAGGGTTCCGCAGGGCTCCATTTTGGGGCCAGTTCTCTTTAATGTTTTCATAAATGACCTTGATGCAGGACTCGAATGTATACTAAGTAAGTTTGCAGATGACAATAAACTAGGAGGAGCTGTTTACTCCCTCAAGGGTAGAGGCCTCAAGAGAGGCCTTGCAGAGAGACCTTGACAAGTTAGAGGGCTGGGCAATCCCCAACCACATGAAGCTCACCAAGAGCAAGTGCTGGATTCTGCGCCTGGGAAGGGGCAGCCCTGGCTGTAC
>VXAL01004010.1:8682-68781 GCA_013399475.1 Chauna torquata | reverse complement strand
TTTGGACAACGCTCTCGGGCATAGGGTTTGGTTTTTGGGTGGTCCTGTGTGGAGCCAGGAGTTGGACTCGATGATCCTTGTGGGTCCCTTCCAACTCGGGACATTCTATGATTCTGTGATATGCTCTTGATGTGAAAATATATGTTTTTCTGAATACTAACGTAATTAAAATTCTAACCTTTGTTCAACAGAACCAAGCTGGATGTGCAACAAATGCAGTATGAGCAACACTTTCTCTGTCCTCTTTTGTAAGGCTATTGTAATAATCTCTTTGGATGGTATTATTTTAATCCAACTTTTATAATGTAAAACTGTTCAGCTACACCTGTTAATAGGAATACTCCATAGCCTTGGGGAGTAATTGTTATATGACATTATCTTTTTAATCCTAGTGTTAGCTCTAAAACAGGATTTCCTTGAAGGAGCACTAAAAGGTATTGTTAGCTGTTTAATGGGATGTAGCATTGAGATTTTAAGCAATTACCATCAAATGTAATTATGCCTTTGAGCCTTTTCTTTAGCCTAAGAGATCTGAATATGAAATTGCATCTTAGTTTGTTCTAATTGAATTGAATTTTACTTGAAATATCATGTAGTCTTTTGGCAAATTTTCATAATCGCATTATTGTCTTTATAATTAGTCTATTTCTGTTGATTCATAAATACCTGAATTTAAAATTTTGGGCTCCGAGCAACTGATTACTATTTACAGTCATTGCTGAAGTCTTTCTGATATTGCTGATTTGTAGTCATTACCAAAATATAAATGCTAGAGTTGTACATAAACATTTTTCAACTCACTATTCTTTTGTTTCCCTTTGTTAGGCTGCATAACGAAGTTTGTGCTTTGCTGATTTTGTTAGGATCAGTAACTGCTATCTAGTAAAAGTAAATAAATCATTTGGCAGCCCCCAAATGTATGAAAGAGCTAAGTGGGAATGTGGATTTTGTTTTAGAGTAGCTATTGGTAACTCCATTGTTTGCTTATGTTTTCCTTGAACTAGGCCAGCAACAATTATTTAATTTAATATACTTTTTACTAGTTATGAACTTTTAAAATTTGGTTTGTTAATTTGAACATTATGTGATGCTCAACAACTTTGTGAAATGTTCTTTTGTCCCTGGAGATATGATGTTCCACAGCAAATTTACCTTTAAAGAGCTCACTGTAATATGAGACGAAATTGTGCCTGAGTGAGAAACTTAGGAAATACTGTGTGATTTGTCTGTGTATCTGCCCCGCTTTAGCAATGACTTTACATCTGGATGCAAGCAATCAGGCCAGACCTGAAGGGAATCAGAGGTTTCTGCCTAGAGAAGAAAGCAAAAGCTTGTGGTAGGGAGAAGAGTAGGCAGCCAAGTGCTTGTGAATCACTTGTGTCAGTACGTGCTCCTTATTCATCTTCACATGTCCAATGTATTTCCCTGGGAACCAAATTTCCTTGGGACCTTCCTAATGCTGTTTGAAAGGTGATGAGAATGTATCTGACTTCCCTGGGTCCTCCCAGGGCAGCTTTTGCATAATAATCAGTTTGAAACATATCTAGACGGGCTGATAAATACTGCTGTAGATTCAGGCCAACACCATCCTTTCCTGATGGGTATCAGACTGCTAGCTACCATAACTTACCCTACTCCTGTGATGTGGTATTTCTTTCATGTCCTTTGATAGATCTACCTCAGAAAAATGATTGATTTTAAAAACAGTTCAACTGCAGAGAAGTAAATCTAACTATATTAGTACTGCAATAACCTGTTTTCGTTTGTGGGTTAAAACCTTTGATAAAACCTTTTAAAGACATTTCAGGAGAGGCTTTACCTTCTTCTTTTGTGCCATGTTGCTGCCTCCCCAGGGAGTGTGCAGCAAGTCAGGCCTTTGCATATATGGTGCCTACATACACAAAATAGAGGAGCAAAAAAGGCCCTTAACAAACAAATGCTCTCTTTTGAAAGGTGTTGAAATGCTCTTATCTTAGTCTCGGCATCTGGCCCCTCCATCAGGCTGGTGGAGGGCATGCCCATGCTATGTGTAAATGAAACGCATTCAACTCAACATGACCTGCGCTCATTTGCTGCCCTGTGCCTTCAGCCAAGTGTGTTCTGCTTGCGGGGGTGGAGGTTGCCCACCCCTGGACCTTTGGGCGGTTGAGAACAAGGAAGATCATTCTCTCAGTCTTTGGGTTGACCTACGTTTCTCAAAGGTCATGATGCAAAGTGATTTGCATTCCTAAGCAGCAAGTCATGTTTTTTGAAAGTAAGATGTGGGCTGCTAACTTACTTGGGACCAGTTTTATGAAAAGGCCAAATTTTTGTAGCGTCTAAGGAAAGAGAAGCTGTTCACTAGTGAAAACAGAAGTGCAGCCGTAACTGATTTCCAAGCAAGTAGTCTTGCAGAGTGGCTAAAAGTTGACCTGTGACAGGTGCTAGCACAAACTGGCTAAAAAAAACCAACTTCTTTGACTATGTTTGCTCTGCCTGAAAATGCTCATGTTTTACGCATTTAATCTGCCCAGATCGTTTAATCAAGTAGTTGTGTGCACTTCTAGATGTCCTGGTCCTTTGCTCAGTGTTTGCTGTTCCGAGTTGCCACATTCGTTGTAGACTATTGGACTTGCAACTTATCTGCTCCATTTTGGGACAGTATGCACATGTTAATGTGCACATAAAACATATACTTGCAGACCTACTTCTTCTCCCTCACAGATGAAGCATATTGATATTCAAATCTAACTGCAATAAAAGTGCACCATTTTTCATTTGCTCAGTTTCGGTATCTGTTATAGACAGAACCATTTTTCCTGCCACAGATTTTCTCCTCCAGTATTATCCAGTGATTCAACAAAGATCACTTGCATTTGTCCTTCCATTGGTTTTCTAAGATGCTAAACCAGATTAAAAAATTATCATATTTCCAGGTTTCCTGTATTGTTTTGGATTTACCTGCATTCTAGAGTATCCTGTCTTCTTGATGATAGTCCAGCAATTCATGGAGCAGCCTATAAAAGCTTAATCTGCTCTCTCAGTGCTACCAAATCTTGTGATCGATCTTCTTTTTGAAATGATTACTTAAATTAAAGGTATGGATGGAACTTTCCACAAGTTTTACATCTTGGGGATTTTTAACAGCAGTAGTGTAGCAACAATTCTGTTTTGTTCTTACAAATGCTGAGCTCAGTGCCTAATTATTCTTGTTACAAAATCCTCCAAGTGTTTTTCATCTTCTAAAGAATTCCTAGAGCTGGAAGTCCTTATCAACACTTCAATTGCTCAGGCAGAGATTCTCCAACAAGGTTAAAACACAAAAATGAGCAGGGTTAATCTTGCTCGAGTGCAGACATTGTTCTGCACTTCTGCTGTGGTTTAACTCGGCAGGGAGCTCAGCACCACACAGCCATTCGCTCACTGCCCCACAGTGGGATGGGGGAGAGAATTGGAAAAAGGTAAAACTCATGGGTTGAGATAAAGACAGTTTAAAAGAACAGAAAAGGAAGGGAAAATAATAATAATAATGGAATATACAGAGCAAGTGATGCACAATGCAATTGCTGACTGCCTGCTGATGGACGCCCAGCCAGTCCCCGAGCAGCAGCAGCCCCCCCAGCCAACCCCCCCACCGTTACTGTTCGGCATGACACCACATGGTGTGGGACATCCCTCTGGCCAGTCTGGGTCAGCTGTCCTGGTCCTGTCCCCTCCCAGCTCCTTGTGCACCCCCAGCCTCCTCGCTGGCAGGGCAGCACGAGAAGCTGAGAAGCTCGGCTCTGTGTAAGCACTGCTCTGCAGCAACTAAATCATCAGTGTGTTATTAGCATCGTTCTCATCCTAAATGCAAAACAGACCATTATACCAGCTACTAGGAAGAAAATTAACTCTATCCCAGACAAAACCAGGACAATTTCTCACACTTGGTTTCTTTTTTCCAAAAAGTGAGATGAGTAAAATGGCAAACTGCCCTGAACTGGCCAGAATGTTTCCAGTTTGCTCACAGGCAGCGGAGTCTGCCCAGCAATACGTAGCCTGCTGGGAAACAAAACGTGATTTGCTTCCAGAAGCACACTTTAATAATGAAATATTTAGTGTAATCTCTCTCTCTCTCTTTCTCTCTGTTACCCATGTGGATTATTTCCTTATCAAAAGAGTCTTTTTATTCTTTCCACAAAATAACTCTTTTAGTGCGACGCAAAACACCATAGAAGTTTAATTTATTAATATCAGTTTTAAGCCAGCAATTCTTCCACTGCCCCAGAGGCTGTGTTGGAAATTTGATGAAATTCCGTGACCTACACCATGCAGCCCAGCTAACTAGGTGCAACAGAACCGGCTCTGAACATTGCAAACCTTGTTATAAAATTGTGAGTTACTTTTGGCTTTCCTGATTCAACAGCTGTTTGATCTCAGTGGGCAGTTGCTTCTGTTTCAGTAACCTCACAAACAGCTTTCGTACTCTTTTATAACTCCCACTTCTGAGATGAAAACGAAAGACATTAGGCATATCTTAAAAGCCAGGACTTATTACTAGAATTTTGCAGGTTTCACAGGGGTTTGCCTTTTTCAGATCCTGGAAGCTGATCTGTGTAGGCTCTGCATTAGTGCCATACTATGATGCGTGTTTTGTCCAAGAATAAATGATAGGGTGCTTCTCGGGGAAAGGCAGGTTTATAAATAAATATGCAGAGAACATAAAAAAAATCTTAAATTTTTGAATTTTAATGTAACCTCACAACAGATTGGCCACTTCTTTGTGTAACATAATGGCATCTAAAGCCAAAGTTGATGTGGATGGTCATCAGGAGAGGTTTGTCTCTATAGAGGTGGCAGGGTGGATGTAGTGTGAGGGAGGCAAAGGGCCCATGGGTAAGAAGCCAATGTCTTAAGGTGCTGCAACAAACGGTGAGAGAGAAAACGTGGTCTACTTTATTTCAGCAGCTCCCATGTTAGCTGCATTATGCCAGAGGTGATATCCGAATGTGCAAACTATGCTAAGAAGGAGAGGCAGAACTGTCTGGTGCAGCACCCATGATATGTGTGTATTTGCTACACAAGTGTGTGATTCCTGTGCATCTGTTACAGCATTCTGCGTGCACATCTCCAAAAGCGAAGGTGCTATATATCCTAGTAGGTTATTATGTTTGCAGGATCTCTATATGGTTATCTGACTTCATTTGTCAAGACAAAATAAGCATTTTTGCATGCAGTTACTTCTTGTGACATAGTAATGGAGATTTCTGTGTCTCTGACACTGCTTCAGCCAGTTTGCTTGCTGGTAAGTGCAAGACCAGCTGCAGTGGGACATTATCTTAAAATGATATACGCAAAATCCTGAGTACACCAGTGTTTTGAATTTGTAAAAGTGATACTTCAAACAGCTATTTTTGAAAATCTGAAACTTACTTACAGAAACTTACTCCAAGTATAAGCTAATGATAACTGACTTTTCTTGATAGCCTAATGTCTGATGCAGATTTTGCTTTATAGGACTGTTGACTTCAAAAACACCTAAAAATGTTACACTGAAAGTCTGAATCTAAGTAAGATATAGTTCAATAGCTGATAATTCGTATCTTCTTTATGTTGCTGTTTGAATTCATGTCATATACGAAACTTTTTCTAAGAAGCACTTTACCACTTTGTGCATCTGTTAAAAGATTTAGAATGGAAAAATTCAAGGTGTGTCTTGTGTGAAAAAGCCCAATAATAAATTCCTGCTGCTTCAGCACATTATTTTAACAAATATATTGAGTGGAAAGACTGGCTAAAGATTTAACATGGTACTTAAATTCTTACCACCATTATTTTCTGAACTTTCAAATAAAAGCAATGCAATATGTATGGATGAATTTTGAAATATCCGTTGTTGGTTCAGGTGTTCAAATTAAGCTCTCCCTTCAATCAAGGCTTGGCACTTAATCCAAACTTCCAAACATGAACTAAAAGAGTTTTTTCTCTCCTTTTAAAAAATGTGTGTATATATTTTCTCACATCACAAAACACTTTACATAATACAAATATAAGCTGTTTTACTCTGCCCTGGGGCAATTTCCATTCTGTAGTTAAAGTTGCTTTATTATCACAAAGCCATATACAGCATGGTGAAAACTTATTCAGCTAAAATAGTGAAATGATGTGTGGATTCCCAGCACAAGATTTGTGACTTTCATGGCAAAAATCACATTTCTTGAAGAACTTCCCTTGCATATAAAAGAACTGCAAATAAGTCTGAGTAAGATCAGCTCCAACAGGGTGACCACAGAGCCTACAGGGCAGAGGACGGTATTCACCCTGGGCTTAGATGGCGAGAAAATAGCATTTTTGAAGAACTGCTTGTATGCACACTCAACTTTCTCCCTGTCACTGAGTGCTGACCCAGCTCAAAGTCAGGTTCCCAATGTGACCTTGCTATTGTGACTTCGGGAGAGGCTGTGCAGAGCTCTGCTTGCACAGGGTAAGCGTTTCCAGTCCAAAAGCCCAAGGGCTGGCCAAGTAAATCCGAAATTTAAACAGTGAGGTCAGAATGGCTTGACTCAATGGACTTGAAATTAAAGCTTGGCAGGAAACAATTTTTCCGTCCCACAACTCTTTTCATCTTAAATATTTCAACATATTCCTTTTCTACAGTGGGGTGAAACCAAGATCATTTGAAGCTTTTTGAGAAATAGAGAGGAAAACACTCTTCTCTCTATGCCTGTTATTAAATATCCTGCACATGAGCCTTGCAGGAAGCTCCTTTCTCCTCTTTCAGACACGGTCAGGCCTGGAGAAGGGCAGCTCTGTAGGATTGAACGGCCAGGGCAGCAGTACAGGGAGGGAGTAGATGTGTGGGAACGCTGTCGAAATACTGGCAGCACATCGCTGCATATATCCATTCAGGATGTACACCTCGACTGCCAAATACTCCTATTTCCTAACATGTCGTTATCTTGGGGCATTTGAACCTCTGCTCCTTTACTTTCTCATCATTATTATGATGATCTATGTGTTCAGGAGGAAAAACAAAGATTTGTTCTGCTGTTTCCCCCCAGTGAAAATCAATTTCTCACTTCTCATATCTCTTTAATCTCTGCTGGATAGAAAGCTCCAGGCTCCAGGAGTGCTGTCTAGGTACCTATGATGCCCTCATCCCTAACTGGATCTAGACAAGAATGTGAATGTGTCCCCGTTGCAAAAGCAATTATGCACTTCACTCGTAAGAGAGAAGCAGCAATATATTTTTTGATGAAAACAGTGATTTAGCAGGGCTTAGTTGTGGATGAGACAGCAATTTAACAAAGTTCTAACCGTAAATGCAACATTAGCAATATTTGTGAAGGCAAGGTCTCTTTATTATTTACTGCATAGAGGACAGGGTCAGACAAAGCATCAGGGAGACCCTCATGTTGAGTCATGAGGTTCAGAACGGAGTCCCTTTTGTCGTCCAAACTCTGACTAGTCTAGATACGACAGGATCCTATCCCAATCCCAGACTTAATGGTTTATGCCTAAAGAATTATATGCACAATCAATCCTTTATATCACTTAGCTAAGATCACAAAGTTTCAGCATGCTTAGCAAATAACTTGCAAAGTTTCAGCAAGCTAGCTATTAGTCAGTTACCGAGTATCTGTCGCAGGTAAGGAATCTCTCCACCTCGAGAATTAACCTTGGGGGCATCCCTGCTCAAGGGGAAAATCTGACACGCAGCCCGCTGCAGTGCAGGAGAACTCAACAGGCTCTGGGCTGTCCTGTATTTACAGGGTAAGATGATTGACTACGATCCTGTTTGCATACCAGCCGTATTCGGGTAGTGCATGCTCTGTTAGGCCTTGGATCTGACACCCCCGGATCCACCTTGAGCCCGGTTCGGCTATCACAACCAGATGCATTCATCACAGTCACCACTGATGGTTATCGCCCAAGCAGGGTTACGGGTGGAGGGTCAGGCCACGCTAGGAGGGAGATGAGTGTTGTTCTAGCCCCAAGCCCCAAGCAGGATCAATTGCACACAGGTGCTTCTCTAAACTGGTCCACACCACGGCATTGCTGGTATCTCTCTTGCTGAAATTTAGACCTAATTAGTCCATGTTTTAGAGGGCAGACAGGCCTGGGTAACAGGCTCTGCCCTCCTGCTTTGCATTTACATTTGGCATATTTGAAGGCAAATGCCATGTTTCAGNGCTTCTCTAAACTGGTCCACACCAGGGCATTGCTGGTATCTCCCTTGCTGAAATTTAGACCTAAATTTCCTGCGCTTCCTTTTCTCTGGACTAAGCAACCCCCTCTTCCTTTCTGCTCTTTCCTATGGCAATTCCTTAGGGCTCTCAGCCAGAACGTCCCACTGCTCCTCCCAGCCAGTGCCAATTTATTGGCAATGATGATTTATATCCCACTAGCCAAATCACTCATGAAAATGTCAAACCGGTCCCCACTTGGGGCAGATTGGCTGGGAGTCCTGCTCCATTTTTCCTTGCAGCGAAAAACCGAGACCTGCTTGCTCTGGTTTCTATCAGTTAAGGACCCACTTCATTGTTGATTCATCTAGAAAATTTTTCTTTGGTAAACTTCTGAGAAAGCCTAGTAAGGGTTTTGTCACTGTTCTGTGTAAATCAACATCAACGACATTTGCAGCTTCTCTCCACCCACAATGCCTGTTATTGTCATAAAGAAAACTGGAGTGGTTTCATGTGATTTGTTCTCAACAATTCCATGTTGCCTGTAATTTATTGCCTACTTATCTTGGAGACAGTTGTTTATTTGTCCTTGTATTTTTTAGTAACTGGAATGAAGCTGACTGGTTTCTCTCTTTGTCTTTTTCTCCTTTCCTCCCTGTTAAAGTACCCTATTTCTGCTCTTTCCAGTTTTTGGGCACCCCTCTGTGTATCAGGCATCTTCAGGGAGAGCTGTCAGCAGCTCTGCAGCTGAACCACTTCTCTACCTGATGTGAATTTTATCAAGCCAGCTCATTCAAAAATCATTCATTTGCTCCTTGTTCTAACCTAATTCTATGCTTCCGTAAAGGATGTAAATTATGTTTGCCATCTACTTGAGAAAAATATGGTTAAAAACTTCAGATTTTCTAGCTGCATCTGTTCATATCTTTTCCTCTCCACCAAGTAATGGACTCTTTCCTCTATCTTCTCAATACTAATGTATATTTATAGTTCATTATTTGTTACATCTGGTGTACCTTGCTAAGATTTGTGAATGTTACTCAGATTCCTAGCTCTGGGACCAAATCCTACATGAACTTCATTGCTATCTATTACTTTCATTAAAATATGGGAGTGTCAATCAAACTGGGACATCCCTGTGACAATTTAGAGCTGTATTGAAAATGTCACAAAATGTGGGAGAGAAAAGGAATGGGAATTTTTATAGTAGTATAGAAGAGGTAGTTTACATATGTTTTATGTAACTTGATGGATCAAGCAAGTTGGCAGATTTTCTTCTGGGGAGAAAGGACAATGCATTTGAAGAAGAAAGGTCCTGTAATTGTAACCAAAAAACCCAACCCAACCAAAACAACCAATGAAACATAATGCACCAGTAATAACTTGGGTCACTTGGACCCTGATACCGGTGACACAGTGGTGTCAGTTCTGATTTGCCCTCCACAAGTAGGGTCAAGGCCTTGGTGACTTGTATAGCCCTTAGATCTCTTTCATAAGTAGGTGTACTCTTTTTCTGTCTTTCATCAAAGCCCTCACCTTTGATGATAAGATCATCATATCTCTTGTTAAAAGATCAGGCATCCTTCATCTGTATGTCCAGAAAAATATCTTTATGTGTTAAAGCATTATCTTTAATGTATGGCCCATGTGTTATGGCTCATAGGAAGCTCTGGTGTTGTGTTTTGTTGTTGTTGTTTTTTCAAAATCTAATGAAAATCCAAAGAAAGCTAAAGAAATACATTTTCCCATTAAGTGACGCCTATAATGTACTTCAAAGAGTTTTAGCCATTACAACCATACGGGTATAAATAAGGTGAAAATCAGACACATCTTCAGCTAAGGTGAAAGATCACCTCCTTGTTGAGGTGCATCTTTGGTGCAGATCTTGGTCCTCAGAGAAGGTCTGAGGGATGCAATGTATTGTTTCCACTAAAGCAGTGCTCTCCAAGCCCTTGTTCTCGGGCAGAGCAGTGCAAAGTTTCTCAGCGCCATGAGCTGGCAATAGATTTCTGTATAAATGTTATTTTTCTAGGTCATTTCTGCAAGGCCTCTGCAGCATTTGCTGACTGCAGTGAGTAAAGGGGGGATGCTGAGAGCATGAAAGATAAGCGAACCTAGCAAGTGCACGGAGAGGAAACCGTACTTCCTCCAAACCATTCTCAGCACTGTTCCTAAGCTGTTTACTTCCTATTTTGATACCTAGAGCAACAAGAGACAAGGTTTCCAAGCAGGCTTCGATTGGCCTTGGGCTCTGTTTAGCCTTGCTTCCTATCAGGAAGCAATTGTGATAAGGTCTGGGACTTTGTTCTGGGAGGTTTTTCCATCTGTAATGTTGGGAACACAGTACTCTATTCTTGTGCTGGTTTATGAAGAAGTTTTGAGGCACTTTAGTGATTTCAAGAGGTTTTTGTGAGCTAAACACTGACGTTCCAACAAACACAGTACATATTCTATTTCATAGTCTCTGCATTTCCTGCTAAAAGCATCATCTGACCAGTGCCAGCAATGCACAGAGAAGTCCTAGCACTCACATACACCTTTCCTGGGGTCCAACTCGTGCTGGTGTTCCAGCCAGCTGGAAGAATCCTGAGCCCTTCAGCAGAAAAAATGCTTTCAGCTCCGCTTGCTGACTGCTCTGTCCCTCTGTGCAAGTGGCCTTTGCGCGTGACCTTAAGCGTGGCTGCTTAAGCTACATGATCCTTCCCAAAGACAAAAGAAGAAGGAAAGCTGGGGTGCAGGCATGCAAAACCCATTGGTAATTCTTCTTTTTAGTGAGCTGTCTATCCAGCTGCATTTGCAACAAGACCCTAAGGAAACCAGTCCCTGATAAGTGCTAAAATGAAAGGTCAGGAATAAACATGCAGTACAGAGATACACAGGACATACACTTCACAGTGTCTGGCTCCAAGGCATTAGCAAAGATGTGGAAAGATCACATTTAAGGTAAAGATGACAATTTTTGTTTATCAAGTTCCATTCTTGGCTGTTTAGACAGCAAGATCGCTGAACAGCTTTGATCTCCTTGCTTTGAAATGGACATACTCTACCCACTAATTTCTATTCCTCTCTCCTATCCACTGGCACTAGGGCTGTTGAGCAGGAAAAGCAGAAGAGAAAAAAAATCTTTGATAAAAAGCAAAGTTTCTTGCAAGCTTTTGACAAAGCCTTGAGGTATCTGTGATGCTTGGAAGAAATCTTTGTCACCCCTTTGTGTGGTAGAGTCAAAATGTGTTTCTGGATTTATGTCCTATCAGTGTGCTAGTTGCGCAACTCTTGTTTTCTGGCTTCTCCTATGTTTGTAACTCTCCTTCTCATCCACTCGTTGATGACAGTATTTTCATATCTGCTTCGCATGTGCCTGTGTTTCACTGAAATGCAAGCATTCACTTACTGCCTTCTTAGAGTTCTGTTGCTGATGCCAGACTGTACATACAAACCTTTTATACGTACAGTAATTCTTTTTCATTTCTCAATGGTCTACTTTGAAAATGATTACTTGGGATGGGATCTGGTCATTCCTTCTGACTGTGTAACTGCTGGGGACCTCAGACAGCAGGTGCTGTTGCTGTTCCTTAGCTTCCTTTCTTCGCTTTCATTTTGACTCCGATCACAATGCTGAAATATTACCAAGTTGCTGGATTTTTACAGACTGTTTTTGTTTCTCTGCAAGAATTAGAAATCTTCACACCATCTTAATGTAAGGAAAACACATTTTGGAGGAAATATGCTCACAGGCTTGCTCTGTAGTTGATGAGTTGCCAGCATCTTTTGGCTCCACTTGGAATGTGTGAGAAATGGTGTGACTTTCTGTGTGAACGGCTAGAAACTGTAATGGTCTCCTGGGGTTTAATAAATGAATAGGAAAATGTCAGGGTAATTTTCATGAATATTATAAATTATGCATGGGAGGTCATTTAAAAAATGTACAAATAACTGAAGGGGGGCCTTATTTGTTCTTTTCTTTGCCAACTGTACTGCAGAAATTAAAGTGGTAGGTAGACTGGGGGCTTTGATTTATTTGCTCTGAGAAAGGAAAAAGAAGAAAAAATATATGCATATATATATATGCATTTGTCATTTCATTTCAGCAGAGTGGCTGTCGAAATACTGTTTCAAAACAAACCCTAAGATGTTTTCTTTAGAGAATGTGGAAAGCAGTATTTCAAGGAGGGTGTTATCTGCATAGGCACTTGGCTGATTCAAAAACACAGATTTACATTGGGCATTTAAACTTACTTTCGACCCTGAACCTGCACCCCCAGGGGTGACTGTGGGAAGCCCAAGAAGGGCACAGCATATGTGATGGCACAGGTAGGATCTGTACCTCTTCATGCGTGAGATTTTGCCAGATGGCTGAAGGAGCAGCTGCAAAACACCTGATCTAAGCAGCATGGTTGGACTAGCGGCACTGGCAGCGCTGGGAGTGCAGCAGGAAAGCAGGCTGGGAGCGTCACTCCAATCCACCCAATGGCCGCCACTCAGTTATCTTGAAAAAGAAGATCTAATATTTAAAACTGTAGACATCTAAAAAAAGAAGGCTGATTTTTTTGTAGGAAACTCACACGGACTTTGTTTTCTGACATCTCTTTCTTTTCTGGTAGGCATATCAATAAGGCACAGGCTTGTCACTGTTGCTTGATGCAGATGCCAGGCTGTGACCTGCTGACAGAAGAAGGAATACAAAGGCTGGTCAGTAGAGGCGTATTTTTTCTATTTAGGTGAGACTCTATTAATTCATCCTATAGCTTATTAGCCGAGTACAGCGTTAGTACTGCTGGCTTTCTCATTCTATGTGTTGTGGAACCAATGAGTGTAATTCCAGAGCTTAAAACCCTGTCTTAACTTGTGTGGTAGAGGACAAAACCAGTCTCAAGACAAATGACAAGCATGCACTTTGGGGTAATATTTTTACATGCATTTTAATTTGTAATCACTTCCATCCAAATCCCTACATGTTTTTCTAATTCAAAACATTTTATAAACAATGCGCTCCCTACAAACCAAACCATTATTCCTGCTGCGTCCTACTGACAAGTGGCCACCCAAGCTAATGAAAAAAAATCAGAGAAAAAGCACATTAGGCAAGCACATTTTGAGTTATTTTATTTTAAATCTGCCAAACCAGGCTGTGATGAAGCACAAAAGCATTGCATTTGAGCCAACAGTAATGATGAGGAAAGGCAGGCCCTCTGACTTATTAGGGTTCAAGTCTGAGCAGGATATTAAATAGTAATCGGCTCCTTTACTACATAGAAAGAAAACTGGACTTTTTCTGTAGCAGCTTGTGCAGAGACACTAATAGCAGTAATTGCAATAAAATCTGACAGGTATGACTGCAAGGAGACCATGGTATTTTCCTCATGTCTGTAATACACGGAAGGTTACTGTAATGAATTGAAGGGTGGTTTATAACATTGTCCTAAACGCTTCTGTTCTGATTTTTCTTTCCTTTTTTTGGTACACTTTGACCATTTCAGGATGCACGAAAAATAAACTTATTCAACCATTTTACATGCCACATTTAGAAACTGAGAGGACTCAGTTCTTTCTTCATCTTACTCAGACTAAACATTTAATAACAAGCCACATAAAATTCCTACTCGGGAATTTTAGCAAGGGAAGTTGGTTTTCAATCTCCTGCTTACACCTTATAAAGACACACTTCAAATCTTGTAATGCTTGATGCACCGTACCTCATTTATTTATTCAGTCTAAAGCAAGTGCCTGAACCTTTGTTTCTTTCTTAGCTTTACAGAAACAAGCGTTTCAGTTCATTTCTCTGTAAAAAGAGTTTACAGTCTTTGCATCATTTTATATCTTCATAATTGGCTAAGACCATCTGAAAATTCAAAGCAGCTGAAGGAACAGACTTGCAGCCAGAAGAACTGGAGAGATGGGACTGTGGTTCCCTTCTGAGGCATGTTGAATAACCACAATAATTAACTTAGTATGTCTCGAGTTATTTTTTTTTAAGCCTACAAACGCTGGGGGGAATAACAATCACCTGGAACGCACAAGCATTGAAATTAAACCATGAACGTCAGAGTGGGAGATGGGGTGCCTTCGTCTTTCCTTTCTTGGTGCCAGAGGACAGACTGTACGTCTTGCCCAGAGGTCTGGGGGAGGACCTCCCTTCCTACCGAGTCCTCGGCAGAGTCTCCTACGCCACGAGGTTTGGCTCCGTGCCCCTCCTGCTGGAAACCTGCCCCCAGAACTAGAAAATCCCAAGGCATCGTCAGCCAGTGCCCTCCACATTGTTGGAGCCGCATCCTGTGAGCCCTCTCCTGCTGTTGGGGCGATGTCTGCCGGATGCTCCACAGGATCGGTCCAAGCGAACTCCTGCTCCGTGGTGCACGTTGAATGGTCAGCCCTGCTCCACACTGGGAGGAGGACTGCGAGGCATAATGTGCAATGTACAGCTGTACAGTGGGGTCTGGAGCCTCTCCTGCGTGGTTACTGCAGAGTAGCCGTTGTGGGCTAGGCTGTCCCTGGGGTGGCTGCTGGTGATTCCTGCAGAAATCTACCCTGTGCTGCTGGGTAAATGTGGGAGGTAATACAGCATGAGGATGCTGCGAGGGCAGAGAGAAAGTGGTGGAAAGAGGGACACAGAGTGGAGACTGCACAGGTCCATATGGGGAAGACAGATATCCCATATAGACAATTTCAAAAAATTATATATATATTTATATGTATGTATGTTTATGTACTCTAATGCATAACACATATAGAGTTTTAGAACTTTTTACGGAGGGTGATTTAGTACTCCACTTCTCCATCTGGTTTGGGACCCACCATTACCCATGGCTGGCCCTTCCCTGGGAATTTACTTCTGCTCACTGTGACATAGCCCTTTCAGCTCCTCCACCAGCACTGGAGACCACAGGGATCTCAGGAGAGAGACTGTAGAAAACTGCACACTGAGTATCTGCAAACCTTTCTGGAGCCAGGAATGAACAAGGAGTGATGTGCTCCTCCATCACTCCATCCACCCATGTCCTCCCAGCCCCAAAGTGGAGGATGGGCTGAATCAGGAAGGCAGGAATTACACTGTGAAGAAATAGTCAGTATTGAACTCTGTAACAGGCAGTGTACTTATATGCATGGATATATACAACATTTCATTGACCAAGGCAAGCAATAGACCTCAGCTTGCCTGTTCTAGAGAAGACCTTTTCAGCCATAACGTTGGCATTAGCTTTGTTTTTTTTCAGAGGATGGTAAATTTTGAAGACATTAAGAGTACGACATTCTCTGTGCTTGTAGTAAACCGTTTAAAGCTTCTTTATTAATGGCTTTAGAAATTCCTTGCAAGACTTACAGTAAGTTAAAGGTAAAGCACTGATAATATTTCAGTTATCAGGAATAAAGGTTTTCAGAATTGCTGGTCAGACCATAGCATCCTGGGGCAAAACAGAGACACATGGGGCACTGAATCAAGACTGCTGCCTTCAGAGACGATCTTCAGAAGATGAATTTCTACACTAGGTGTCCTCCTGTACTGTGGTGCATAAAAACCACCATAACAAAGTGAAGCCCCAGCAGTAAAAGACCGAAAGATACAATCATAGAGTGATTTTGGGAGAGAACAGGAGTAATCTGGACCATCAAGAGCAACTGCGCTGAAGAACTCACTCATTTTTTCCACAGAAATCAGAAGTACATGAGCCTATGGCAAGGAATAAAAGAAATGTTCAGTAATAACTGGGACTCAATATAAATAATGAAGGAGTGTAAGGAATGTATATGACTGGAATGTAGAGCCATAGAAGATTTTTAAAACCTAAAATGAAAATAAAAGCCTTTATGAATTCTGCAGGGAGTGCATTCTTGGCACCATCCTGTAGAGGGGAAGTTAGGAAAGGAAAACCATTACGTGATGAGGAGGGTAGGTAGGTAAAGGGGAATGTAGGTATTGAAAATCAAAACAAAAAGTTTTCAGGGATGTGAGCTAAGAAATGTACACAAGAGCTACAGGAAGAAGGAAACATTCTAAGTCAAATGATTGTGGTTTCTCCTTTGTCTGGAGAATTATACAGCATTCTCCTGACTCCAAGTGGGCATTGCATCAAAAATGTTAATGAGAAAGGCTGTGTTTTCAGCTTGTGCTTTACAGGTGGTTAAGCATTTTCTTAGTGGGACAATAGTGGCAAGGACAGGTTCACTGACAGTTTGAAACAATCTGGGGTTTGTAATTGTATTCTAGAACTGCTGGGCTAGAAGTAATCTCATAAGGGCATGGGAAACACGTATTTAGCCTTTGCAAAGAAGATAAGGGGAAGTATGCTAGAAGCCCTCCTCTCCTCATCTGTATCACATGAGGCCAGGATGCTTGCAGCTCATCCGCTTCCTTTTACATGGTGATTTCTCTGAACAGGAGCTGGACAGGCTCTTGGTTTGCCTGATGCCAGTCAGCAACCAAGATTGCATGCACTGTCCCAGCAACTGCCTGGAAGGTATTTGGAAAGGCCAGAATGCTTTAGCGTTGAGTCTGTGTGCCTGAGGCACATCTCCAATGTCTACTTTCTTAGAAAATTTGCTTGCATGAAATTTGGATTTTCCCTGGAACGCGATTCACGGATTTCACAGCAGTGAAGTGTGGATGCATGCTGCTGTGGGCATCCGGTCTGGCTGCCCATGCCTGTCCTCATGCTTGTAGGCAAAATCTTTGGAACCTGCCCCTTATCTCCTGGGCCAGACAGTGGGGATAGCTTTGTGCTGCCTGAACTCCCTTAGCTCCCCAATGCGTATAAAACCTAAGGCATACATTACCTTTATGAACCAAACCAGTGTATTTGCAGTGTTTTGGCAAAATATTCTCTTTGGCACAAATAGTGACAGATTACAAAGGTGTTCAGGAGCTGCAGGTTGTAGATGAACACCTATTGGGATTTCAGCAGTGCTAGTGTTGGCCTGGTGCCTAAAACCCAGTTGGCTTCCATCCTTAATTACCTTTGTTATGTGGGCCACGCTACTTCTAAAGGTGCATGCATACAGTAGGGAAGAGTATATACTGCAGTTCGAAGCGCAGCAATTCCTGGGCAGAAATTGCAGCTTCAAGTAAGGGAGTTGAACAAAAGGTATAACACATATATGCAGGAAGAGTTTGTTGCATGTCAGGTGTAGGTGTCACTCTGCAGGTTCTGCAGCTTGTTAATCACTGGCATTGTTTTGCTACAAGTTTACTTAAGAAAACCCAAAGCCAAACAACAACCTGAAAAGAGGAACAGCTGTAAGGTACAGCAAGCAATTGCAAAAACAGACTGAGACTGAATGTTTCATTTTGATCACAGGGAGCCCTGGTCTAAACGAGCTGCCAGATGGCAACTGGCTAATGCTATGGTAATTTTCTGCTTGTCGATAAATCCTGGGGTCTAAACTGTGTTAAAGAGGCCCAGGTTCTGGTTCCCTTATTTAAAACAAAGAGCACCTTCCTCCTGGACACTCTTCACAGAAATCTCAACGGGAATCAATTCTGGAGTCAAATGTGTCCTGCAGTGCAAACGTGGGTGCAAGGCCCTGCATGGCAGAGAGCCTGTAGCTGCTTGTACACTGCCTTTTTATTTTCGTCCTTTCCCAGTGAATAATGTGCCACCTCATGTCTTAGCAGAGGGACTTCCTTTGGTTTGTTTTCCTTTTGTTTACAGTGTGCTGTTATCATAGATGACCTCAATGGGTGAAAAAGTGAGTTTTTCTTTCAAGGGTTGTGTTGGAAAGTTGTCTGTAGGAAGTACTACAGGCCTTGGTGTCCTGCCAGTTCAGCACACTGAAGTGACTGCTTTCTCTTGGATGGGAAATCCTACTTCTTATTCCCAGAGGGTTGCTTTAACACTTAAGCTTTTTTTTTTTTATATATATATAAATCTGAGAGTCTGAATTATATCCTTGTGGTTAGGAAAAAAAGAGATTTTACTAGAGAAGCAACTTGTTATGACTTTAGGTAAAATGCCAACTGCAATAAAAAGTACTTTCAAGTGTCATTTATCTATTAAGCAAGATTTAAAGAGACACTAAAAAATATCTGGCTCTGCTTGCCAAAGTCTATATAGCCTTTTATTCTCAGAGATAATGAGGTGAAATGTAGCTTGTCTCTTTCAGACTAATGGCCTGATTTTTGTGGTCAATACACGCTCAGTGGGAGTTTTTTCAAGTAAGCATGATAAGTTCAGGCTCTAAAATCAGGCCCGATTACACCCAAGGCATTTTTCTAGCTTCCCTCCATTCCAGAAGCTGGATTGTGACCAGCAAGCTTCACAACAGTTTCCTCCATATTTTCCAAGGAGTTCACAAGGTGTCCTCATTTCCAAGGAGGGTGGGTGTGAGGGAAATGGATGAAATCCAAGGGAAGAGTGGGGATCCCAGAAGTGCATCTACAGAGAATACAGATTGTTTCCCCATTAGCCCCACTGAGGCCATAGACAAAAATAAGTATTAAGACTTGTTTGCTCCCCTTCTGTTGCAAGCTGTCCTTTTTTTTTAAATGGTACTTATGGGTCAGTCATTGTTCCAGCAAGTCTCTAGTGTTGTGCTGCAGGAAAAATGCTGAGGATGTCCATTCCCTTGGTGTTGGCAATTAATCTCATTGCCTTAAATCATGAAGTATCAGGGAAATCTCAGCTATATTATAAAACAATTAAAAATCTCTGAAATACCTCTTCTAATGTGTTCTTTACTTTAAGACACTCCCAAGTCCCTTCTCGCAAAATTCTGTCCTGATTTTCATTGTAGTCTTGTATCATTGCAGGAATGACATGAATGTTGGGTAAGCCAGAATTTGCCCCTTCATACTTCATGTTCTGATGCTGAAGCAGAAGAAGCAAGACCGTTTTAAATCTGTGAACTCCATTTTTTTTGAAGACCTCTGCTATTTATTAATATTACATCGGATTAATATTAAATTGGAGAGGAGGCTAAGAAACTTGCATGCTAACAGCGCTATCTGCAGCCTAAACAAACCTAATGTCAAGCTATATTTAACTCCCCGGAATAATAAAAAAACCCTACTGCTTTGCCATTCTGTTGTCTAACCCAGAAGCTTTTTTGTGAAGCTTTTGAGCAATACGTAAACAAGCTGAGATGGGTGGAGCTACCTTCATACTTTTTGGATCCCAACTTTGCTACCTGTTGGCTCAGCAACAAGGACAAAAATAAATAGCAGTTCAAGTCCAGAAATACCAAAAAGGGGGAAGAGGAAGGAAATGCAGTTGTTTAATTATGTGTTTGTCCTTTTTCTCTAACACTCCTCACCCATAAGCAGGAAGTCAGTTTTAGTTTGGAAGCAAGAAATCCTCAGATATAGTTCAAGGTCATGGCTCTATAATGAGACATCTCTTCCTCCACATGCTCCTCAGCTCTGGAGTTCACTTTTCACTTTGACCTTTCAAGCCATTTATAAGATCTTTTTCTGATTCCCTCTAACAGTTATTCACTCCAAATCCCAGCTGAATTCAAGGTCTGTGCTGTGTTTTCACAGTGGCCGTTGCAGGCTGCATTATGCACTCAGTTGCATGGAGGACACTTCTTATCTTGTGAGGAATTTTATAATTAGACATCACTTGAGCTCAGAGAACAGGCTTGGGAGTGGATCTGCCTCTAATTAGCTGAAATCCTTTTCCCTTCCTCTTTCACATATAAGACAATTTTCATTCACATTTCCTCACACTGAGAGAGCAGATGAGCAAAACCCCTTTGTGTTAGAAAGCAGGATTTTTTGCCATTCATCCTCAAGCGTTTAATGAAAAATTGAAGGCTGAAGGAGGCTGGCACACAGGCACTGCCATGGCACGTTGCAGAGGTCTGATGTCAGGTCAAAATGTTTGAAAGCCCTGGAGAGAAGGGGACTCATTCCTGGCTGAAGCTAAACCGATCATCTAGTTTCGTGCTTAAAAAAGCAGAATATACAACATACAAACATACATTTTTGACCCAAAACTGTGTTGGATTTAGCTGTATTTTCAGCTCTCAGTCTATGTGCTAAAAATTGTACAAAAAGTAGGTTGTATGGCATCAAATTGTAGCTGCTGAATGTATATATTCAATTATTAAAAGAAAAAAAAAAACACAAAAGGAAATGAAAAGAAGAGAAAAGAGCCAAAACACAGAGGCAGAAAGAAACAGATTTTTTGTAACAAATGCTAGAGAAAGCAGTAGTAAATATTGCAGTTGAGGAAAGCAGGGTGCTTTTGAAAGTGTTATATAAATGTGCATTAACAAATAGGTATTGAAATTAGGAAGAACAAGCTGGACAGAAAGAAGGCAGATCTTTTGAGCATGCTTTCTAACTCTAATTTCTCCTGGTCGCATAGACAGGAGACTGGAGTTACCTTCATACCGCTAAATAAAACAGGTCAAGCTCTGTGCTCCGGCCCGAAGATCACTACAGATGCCATTCATCCATGTGTCACTTGGCTCTGTGTCTCTCTGGGTCCCACATAGGATCCTTCCAACCTTAAAAATAGTTATTCTTGATTGTCTGTTTCTCCCCTCCATCTCCAAGTGCGTGAACTAGAATGAGGACTGTGTTACAGGCCACTGGTGGAGTACTCCCATTTCATGAAGCCACAGGCGTGTATTGTAGGCAGGATGTGAGGGCACCCAGGGAGCTTGAGGGTGCTGAGTCCTCCAGGAGGGTGCTGGGGTCTGTGTCGAGGGGAGGGAGCCACATAAGGTGTAGTTTCACCCATACTCTCATCCCAGAGGGGACAGTTGGCCTGGGCTGAGACGTGCTGACAGTGAGCCAGCCGGGCAATTAGCAGTCCAGCACGCAAGCTCGCTCCCTGGCCCTGCTTTTTTTAGCAATGCAGGTGTAGCATCAGCATCTCTTAATTGCAAAAAATGCCATCGGCCATTTTACTGTACGTCAAAAACATCCCTCAGTCACTGATTTGCAATGTATCTTTTTTGGCAGCCAGTCATGACAATTCAGCATGAGGTACAGGTGGTTCCTGCTGTTGCATTTATGTTTGTCAGCAGCAGAGGCTTGGCAGATTAAGGGAAAGGTCCTGTCTCGCCTACCCCTCTGGCTTCATGTGGAGCCTCTCCCAGCAGGCATGAAATTTTTAGGAATTTTCCTCCTGCCTCCCGTAAAGCTGGGACCAGCCCCTCGTGTTCCTGCATCTCCTCTGCATATGATAAGTGTTTCTTGTCCAAGAACTGTGTGTTTTGCTAGTCTCACATAAGTAAAACCACAGCAGAAACGTAGGTTTTGTTGTCAGAGTAGATCTGGATAAGCATGAATGGAATCAGCGATCAGTCTTCATTAGCAAGATGTTCATTCCATGCAGCACTGCTCTAGGTGAGAGCTGTTCTGCGGCTCACCATCAAGCAGATCCAGTGAGCATTCAGTTCGCGTGCATTTTTTACACCTTGCAGTGTGAATTAAAGAAGTATGATTTTCAGCTGATCTGGACATGATATAACTCCTGCTGTCATCATTTAGCAAGGTGTTTCTTTACATGCAAAGAGAATAGTTTGCTGAACGATGTAAGAATGCTATAAGCAAATGTTGATGCATTTCAGTCTATGCATCTCCTTGTTATCTTTGGCGTGAAGATTATTCCAAGAGCTGGGATGGAGGCAGGGGGATGAAGCACCTTCCTTTGCACGATTGCTAGTCGCTGACTGCAGTGTTCTCTCTGATAACGAGGGATGTTTCAGAGATGGTATCAGATCACCACTATTGGTAGGACTTCTTCATGATGCCAAGAAAAACAAGGCTGGAAAATTGCTACAATCAACAGGATCTTGCCTTAATAGTGCAGGCAAATGCTTGTCAAAAGTCGAAGTCTGGTAGTGCTGGAAGTGAAATGCGGAGTTTACCCACAAACAAATGAGGCAGTGGAGGTCAGCCGTATTGCAGCCCTGAGGGGCTCCGTAGGGTAAAGCCTGACAGTTCCTCCCATCGTCTCAACGACACTCAGAGGTGCTGCTTGCTTTTTGTGGTTCTCTGAGAGCGGGACAGTGACTGCAGAATGAAGGCAAACAAATCCATGGTGCAGTCACTGCCACGTCACCAGGCTACAAAATGTGAAATGTGTGCTCCTCTCTGGCTCCTGAGTGAAAGTCTATATGGGTGGATTCCTCAGTACCATCACAGGTTAGAGTGGCTTTTCATTAAGCATAAAACCCCCTTTCGTTTGAAAGTGTGAATGCCTTAAGTCTCCTATGAATAGGGGTAATTGGCTAGTATAAAGTTTGGTGAAACACAGGTCACTTTACAGAAGAAAAGTGACTGCAGAGACTATAGCTCTGGGTCTGTTTCCAAGTGGTTGTAGGGCATTATCAATGATCTTTGGTTATCTCTGTAGGTATACAGTAAGATTCGCAGACTGCAGATAGAGATAGCAATGTACAATTATGTTATGCAGATGTGTCAGCCCTCAAATACCCACCAGATTTAATTCCAGTTCACTTTCTTCTTCCCTCAGCTCTGGTGCTGATAAAGAGTCCAAATTGGTGTTTTGAGAGATTGTGAGCGAGATCTCTGTACTCACAGTTGGCTTCAACTCTAAATTGAAAATTCATTTCTTCATCTCTATAGAGTGACTTTGTTTGTGTAACCTTACTGCCAGGCACTGGTCAGTCTTAGCAAGACCTGTAAAACATAACCACACCTCCCCAGGAGCCTGGTAAAACTAAAGAGCCAGATCTAGGCACTTAAAAATGTGTGATTTCTTCCTTACTAGCAAGCAATGAGTTTAAATAAGCAGTTTATATTAGCAGTGTTTTCCGGGGTTGAGGCAGGGTAGGAGAAAGGGAAATATAATAACAAATGCAGTTGGCAAATGTTAACGAAAGTTTACTATGCCCACAGCATAGCCCTGGCTTGGTGTCTGTGTCTAGATGTGGCTGGGGACCCTGATCTGAGATACTGCACAATCGAGACCAATCTGGCTCTGTTAGACTCTTGTTTGAATCTCCATGTAGGAGCAAAAAATTATTAATAATCTACCAGCATTGAAGAAATGATGAGGGCTCTGTTCCCACCTCCTGTGTTCAAATCACTTCAAATATGCACATTCAACACTGAATCCCTGAAAGGAAGATTTGTTTTTTGTCCATTGATGGAGAACTTCTGAGAGATTCACGCTGGTTGATAAGGCTCATTCTCATTGTCAGAAAGAGTCTGGCAGATTCCTCCCCTGCGAATAGAGTTATTCTTCTCATCCTCAAAAGTAAGTTTTGCAAAACTTGACTAAAATGCAGAGAAACAAAGTCCAGAGCTAAGTTTTGTACACAATCAGGCTTTAAAAAAGAAGCTGACAGGATGTGTATTGTAATAGACAGCTACTGGCAATCACTTTTCAGAAATAACTAAAGCCATTACAGCTGAGTAGCAGAGGTAGTGCTCTCCCACTCCCTGTTGATGCTTCAAAGAGGAGCTGTCAGTATTAAATGAGATTTTATTTAAAGGCAGCTGGGTTGTAATTGCCAAAAAGTTAGAGACAAACATATCAGTGGTAAACAGTTTCAGAGCAAAGCACACCTAAACCTGGATGCTCAGTTAAAGCCTGATGATCTTCAGACCTGATAAGCAGCAGAAAGGATTCAGTGAACTACAGGGTTTATCTACAGCCACTTCCTTTGACGGGAGCTGAACATCATCAGAATTAAAACCTCCTACCAGCAGACCTGGGGTCCTGTGAATACCCCAGGGAGGGGCAGAGGAGGCGAAATGAAACCAGTGCGATGGTGGATCCTGGGAACCACCACTACCCTGTCCATATCACAAGGGAAGGGACGAGTTTGAGCCCCTAATCCTCACCATCCACTACTGTTTGCAGGTCCAGGCAGTGGAGGACACCTGAGGGATTAATGCTACTTGACAAATTAGTTCATAGAATTTAGAATTTTAGTATTTAAAATCTTGTATTATGACTACAGGAAGGGAAGAAGCAGGGAACCATGCCTTTGAGGAGTCCTGGCATGCTGGGTGGAACTGGCTGTTGTGTTACACCAAACTCATGCTATGGGATGCTGACCAGAGGACTGCAATATCCCCAAACACACAGGTCTCTGTGGGACTCCTTGGCGCCGGCTGGGCACAGCAGAACTTCCCATCACTTTTGAAACTTGTAAACTTCCCTATATTATTTGCGTGATTTTAAACAGATTTTATCTCAGTAAATCAGCATGAACATGACCCGTCTTAAATTTCTTGTACCCACAAAGTTCTTGTTCTGTCACAAAACAGAAAATATGGTTTTAAGCTTCTCGTTTTTAGCAAGCATCTCGCAGGAGCCAGTGCAAATGATTTTGTGAGATCATACAAACCCACCAGCTAGATGACAACCAGACTGCAGAGTGAGGTTACTGTCTCATACATAAAGTGCAGAGAATGCTGATGTGATCAGATGATCCTAAAATTACCATGAAATTGTTGAGGATGGCAAGCAAACAGTATCTGCTTTGGAAAAAACAACATGTCAATGTACAACCATATGGTGTTCCGAGTGCTACGGGTTGTCCATCCACTGCTTGTCTCTGGCCAAAGAGGCAAGAACAAAACCAGCTATGGAATGACCTTATTTATAGCCTTTGACTAGCTTTGGGCGTTAGTGAGAGTAGATGTGAAAGAGTGTATGTCTGGAGGTGACATATATCAGGACTTTCAGATGCTAACAATTCGTCCTCAGAAAGCTGACTGCATTCCAGTGTCATCTGATGCAGCCTCTCCTGGGTCACGTCTTGCACAGTGAAGTTTTTCATGGCTTCATGCTACCGAAAGTATATAAAAACAAAATGTATCATCTGCCCACCATTGCTGGCTGTCACAGCTTGTGTTTTTTTTTTATGGAGACTCCTCATGACATTTTGAGGGTACAGGAGACAGAACTGGCAGCTGTGGTGCCATTCCTCTCCTGTTCCCTTCAGTCCTTCTCAGTTTTGTGAATTCAGGCCATTGCCCTGCACTCTGCATCAATGCAGCTCTCATGACGAGAATATAGATGCCTTTTTCTGATGGATTTATCTCATGACTCCATCAGTGTCACAGAGCCTGCAAAAGAGACACATGGATGAATACTTGTTTATATATCATTATGAATGGAAAAAGGTGCCTGTGTGAGGGCTGGCTGCAAACTAGGCCTAGAGTCTCTAGAAGTGCTAGGGCTGCCTGTCTTCAGATCTTGGAGAAAGCTTTAATTTGCTTTTTGAAACATATGCTGAAAGGCAGTTTGTGGTTTGCGGAGGAGGTGAGGGGGTCAAGAACAACACCAGCTATTTTCTGGGGAGTGCAGAACCATGCCAGCATGTCTAGTCACCTGAGGAATCGTGCACATCTGTTCTGGTTACACGTACATGACGTGGGGAGCGTCAGAAGGGAAATGGGCTCCCTCCATGCTCCAGTGCATTTCCGTGATAGCGGCTCACCTTGGTTCCATCTATTCATAGCAAACACATTTTTTTAGTTTCTATAAAAGAGAGCAAAAGAAAAGGTGATGTAGTGATGAACTTTGCATTACAGTGGATGAATTTATGGATTTTTATCCTCCGGAAAGCTGTCAGTTCAAAGGCACTTCAAAGGTGAATGGCAGATTTCTTCACTTGCCTGAATTACTGTTCTGGAGATGGAAGTCAATAATAGTTTTATAAGCTTCCCTATTTTAAATTATATATTTAACTGACAAAAACAATACTGATTTTCAAAAGCCCATACAGGTTCAATTTTGTGCATTTCACAATTATATGCTTACTAGAAACCAGAATGTATGCTATAAACAAAATCAGTTAATATGCAAGGAAGTGCATTATCTGCTTAGAAAGGAGACTAAGCTGAGCTTTGATGCAGCTTACCTTGTTTTGAGGATCTGTTTCTGCTCCCATACAGTTTAGTGGCAAAACGCCACTCATTTCAGCAGTATAGGACTCACTCCAGAGTCAAGAGACCAGCAAAAAGCTCTCACAAAACAATGGAAATATGATGCTGAGAAGCATCAGGACACTCAGCTGGTCTCTCAGTGAGTGGAACAAGAACAACAAATGAAAGCTTGATCTTTCAGGAAAAAAAGGCTGTTTGGAAAAGGATGTATTCAGCAAAAGATATACTGAACAGGAGAAGGCTGTGCATTATGGAAGAAAAACTGTCTGTTGAGAGTTAGCAGGACACTGACATCTGGGAAGCTGGACTTTGGAAATGAGTGTGCAATGCTCCCAACACTTCCTAGGAGATACGATAGAACAGGCAGGGGCTGAATGCTGTCAGCATCCTCTGGAATGGAGTCCCCTGTGACTTTGGGAACACGTCAGGTAGTGCCTGGGAAAAAAACATAGGAAGCTTGAGGAATGCAACGAGATTTGTTTCTTTCTTCTGTAAAAGAAAGATTACTTCACCCTGGTTGTTTCTAAGGACCATTAAGGCTCATTTGTTGTCAAAGGGTTTCCTTTGTTCTGCATCTTAAACAGCCCAAAACAAAGACCTCTTGTGTCCTTTTGGGAGCCTATTCTCTTCTCAATGCAAAGCAGTTGTGGGAGTCCAGTTTCTGCAGACTTCCTAAGTGGTTTAAAACAACCCCAAACATTATGATCCTGGGTACACTTTGCATCCTACTTGTAAGAAAGGGGGAAGGTGTTATTATTGCAAATTAAAAACATAACAAAACGTGGGCTCCGGTTTAATTTGAGAACGGAAAGCGAGTGGTATTGTAAAGCTTAATGTTTATAGGAAAGAATGCTTTTCCTTTTCAGCTTTTTCTTAAGTCTGAAATTTGTAAGAGGAAGTTCAAGAAGGATATACACATTAGTTCCTATTTGGTTATTTTCCATATGTGAGGTCAGTAGATTTCAGCGGATTAGTCCGGGTTCCTGAACATCTGAAAAGTTTTGAAATTACCTTCCTGAGGTTTTGAAGTAGGGTATTATAGTTTGCAATGAAAAAGATCAGTTCGAGCAGGCTTCCTGCACTGCCTGTTTACTAAGAAAGTGAGAGTGGAGTGGTCTGAAATGGGAGATGCGTGTAATCAAAATCATTTACAGCATCTTCTAAAGCACATCCATTGTGGCAATGATTTAAAACTCATAAGGCTTCTTAATAACCGGCATACCTTTCAACAGCCTTAAGACATTGCCTCCTTCTACACTGCTGATTATAGTCAGAAACCTTTGGGGAGAGGCTGATTTATTGTTTCATGGCATTTTTCAGTGTATTTAAGCAGAAGACCCATCTTAGTGAAACCTACTTTTGTAAAGAAGATCAGACAAAGAAATACATCCAAAACCAACTAGCTTGACATTGGTTTTGTTTCAAACACTTCTGTACACTGACAGGTAAGTTTTTCAGTTCTACACAGTATTTCCTCTCAAAAGCAGCAGTAATTAATCTAATGTTGTGAGGCTGCAAAGCAATTTCCTCGCACAGACTTGGTTCAGGTTACTAGAATCAGAAATATTCACCATTTGGGGTCAAATATGCTTTTTCCAGCTTCGTATCAGAAGTGCACTGAAGTTTAAATGAAGGGTCCTATCATATCAGTTTCTTTCCAAATTCCAAATATTTGGAATGTATTCCAAATGAATTCCAAATATTACAAATGTAACACAGAAGGTAGGTGCAGAGAAAGGTGTGGGAATGGCAGTGATTCTTGTTTTACCAGTAATTTCATACAGAAATGCACGTTGTATACATGGATATGATGGAGATGCTCTCAAGGGAACATTAAATAGTTCATGTCAAAATAATTTTCCTGAAAGTTTTTGAAGATGCTGAGGCTGGCAAAAGTTTTAGGGATATGTTCTGTAAACCAGGCTCTTCCCACTGTTGAAAATGAGCATGAATATTTTTGAACTGACCTACCAAGGAAAAGGTGAGGTTTGAAAGGTGCAATTTGGATTCAAAATAGCTTTGAGTGCTGAGCGTTGCCTGGGTCTGTTCCAGGAAAAATAGGTCCTGAGTAGCCTCAGTTATGAGTAGTTGGTTAGGAGCATTATATTTATTACCTTACTTTCTTTTAAGGCCTGTAAATCCTAATCTCTTCCTTTAAAATTTTTCTCCTGCACGTTATTCTGTTTCTTCTGACTAATTTTTTGAAATACCTGACATACAGTATACTGGTGTAGAGCACTATACGCTGAACATTTGTAGAAAGAAATGTACTTTGCAATTAATGTTGTATAGTCTTATAACAAGATTATTTGTTAATATATAAGCAAAGGAAAGGAAATTTAAAAATTCTTGTTAATCTTCTGTTTCGACCCAGCAACACCCCTAGGATATACCTGATTTGAAACCAGTGAATCTGCTCAGGGACTTAACTGTTAAGCTTGTATTTGAGAATCTTTCTGGATCAGGGCTTAGCTTTGACAGCAGGAATGGTCTTTACCTCTGGCATGCCAACTTTTTATGACCAGCTGTGCAAGTTTTCTGCCTGCACAGAAGTCCCACCTGATGTTTTTTTACCATCAGAGCATAACTCCATTGAGTCTACATGTAAGGTATGGCTAGGGACAGGGTTTGTCATTTCAATGTCATTAATATAGCGGTTTATGCCTGTATATGAGCAGTTCCATAAAAGATATACTTGAGCATCATACGGAATTTTATAAATAATTCACAAATCGTACTCATCTCACATTGGGGATTGTATTATTGGCATTATATGTGCATATGCAGCATTGTTCCGTATAGGCTCTAGCCTCTTCCATGGTAATAAGTAGTAATTTATTAATTGTACAGTACAATTCAAAAGTGCCACTTAAAGAGTTTTTGTGTTTAAATTTCTTGCTAGCAAAAGTTCAAAAGTACAGTGTATAGAAAGGAAGGAGTGGAAATGCAGGTATACCTCATTCATCAGGGAAAATTGCAGCTCATTCCTTGTCCTCATCAGATAAATGCATCCCCCGAATTCTGCCTTCTCTTATGTTTCTGCAGTTCACGCAACTGTGGACAGAAACTGCAAGAATTTTGAACGGAGTTTGTGTCTTTCAGAGAAGGCTTAAGTCTTACTGAAATCTCTGAGATTTTACACAGCAATTCAAATGCCACCAGTCTGGTGGCAGATCAAACAGTCCTTTCCTGTGCTGGTTTTATTTGCATTGTTTCCAGTGACACTGCTAAACTTAGGATTGTCTCTGAAAATGAAACTAAGAAGGGACAGTGATGCTATGTATTTTTTTTTTCTTTTTTTTCTTTTTCTTTTTTTACTGTCTCTTACTGCTGAAATGCTCTCAGCTACCAGGTAAAAAAGAGTTGCCTTGTAACAACCCTGCAAAGGCAGGATTTAATGCTGGATGCCCAGCCAGGTTCTTTCTGTCTCAGGTCTGCCCAATGTGAGAAATGTTGCAAAAGCAAATATAGGGAGTCTCGCACAGCATCTAGCTTTGGTGCTTATGGTAGAAACTGCTCTCCCAGGCTTGACATGCCTTCAGTAGATTGAGAGCTATCTACAGGTAGCAATTCACAGCACCTACGCTAAGACCTTGCTTTGTGAAGCTTTGTGAAGCTTTGTGAAGCTTTGTGGAGCTCTTGCTCCTCCTGAAAGAGGAAACATCTAGTTTCCAGGAAAAATGGTGATCATCGTCCCACTGACCAAACTTCTGTCCGCAGCAAACTAGCAAAGGAGCTGTTAGATGACAAAATGATCAAGAGTGCAGAGCAGATTGAAGCCTGGAGCAGCAGAGCAGTGCTGCTTCCAGTGGCTGCAATGGGCTTTGGATCAGGCCATGAAACCCAGACAAAACCTCCAGGCAAGCACAGGGTTTTGTCTTTGCTCAAGCAACATTTGAATTGGCTTCACTCACTGGGGGAGTAGGCAGTTGGTTTTCCAATATATGTATTTGGAAACTTTTCTCTGAGTTTAATGCAGAATATCTAAACCAAAATAAATCAATTTCCAGGTCAGTGTAAAAGATATAAAAGTAATTTTCTTCCTAGTTCCCAACTTCATCTGTGCAAATGTCACATCCTTGGCCCAGGCAGCAAGCTGGCCAGCCCAAATACAAAGATGGTTTTTTAACAGTATTCTTCATCTCCCCAGTTTCCATTCTCTTCCTAGAAAAGAACAGGTTTGTTGTGTCATTGTCGTCATTGAAGGAAATGGCACCAGGCTGCCAGACTTCATAAACTAGTTTCATTGATTCAGTTGTGTCAGTACAACAGCTGTCTCCCAGCCCTGCTCTCCTTCCCAACGTCAGTGCTCCCGTCACTCCAGGCTTCAAAGAAAGATAAAGATATCTTTTTTCTAAATAAGCGTTTGGTTCCAAGGGATGAGTGTGTACATAGGATTCTGTCCAACTCAAAGCAAGATTTCACCTGGCATGGGATTGGCTCTTCTGTATAAACTCAGGTGTCATCGAGGGAGAATAAAAAGGACCGTAAGGAATATATCTTGTGAGAAAAAGACATTTCCTGGCATAAAAGAGATTTTAAAAAATGTTTGTTATTTTTCTCCAAATCTTCTTCATAGAGTCTACAAAGAAAGGCAAATTCAGCAGTAATAGTCATGAAATTTATAGCCCTGTATGTTCTTAATAGTATATTGAAAAGAATAAAGCTACTGGACTAAGTAATTCAGATACTTGAAACATATACTAATACTAATGAAAACATTCCTGGACAGAGTAAGTTAAAAAGACTGATAGTTAAAGCTTAGCTACACACTACTCTAAAATGCTGCTCTGTTTTCCTTGGAACAGGCTTGCAACACTGGTGATGTACGATCATTAAAAGAAGATCCGACATTTCTCTTTCCACATGGTTCTGCTGGATTCCAACAACAAGTCATAGTCCGAGCACATTTTGAACCTTTTTCCTGAAGAGAAAAAGCTAGATAAATTGTGCCCAGTTATTCCTTCTAATACAAACGTACCAGTCTACTTCTTCTCTAGTTGTAACGAATGTTACATGCCTTTGTTTCTAACTGAAGGACTGGATAGACAAGACTTAGGAGGTTTAGGTCTGCATTAAGTTAGAAGATTTCCCCTTTTTGATGTAAATGTCGAATGTTTATGCACAACCAAGACAGAATTCTCCTAAGAGAAAATCTTTTTTTCACATTCCATTTAAAATTAAGCCACTGTAATGTAGAGCTGAACTGTGATTATCAGCTATGTTTGAAAGCAAAGGCTCAATATAAATCAACTTTTCCTATAGTTTTGGAAATGAAATTAGTTTGTGTGGAATCCAGTCCCAGAAAGGATATTGTTTAGGGAAAATAGCCACTTTTTGTAGCCTTATTCTTGTCTATCTGCATTATCAAAGTGCATCAAAATATTTCCTGCCTGTACTTAACACAGTGCTATTATTTTTAAAGATTATACCACTTGTAAACCTGGTTATTACTTTAGTTTCAAACATTCCCTATTGTTTTACATAATTTTAGAGGCTCTGCACAACCACTCTGTTATGAACATTTTTATGAATCATACTTACAAGATCTACTCACTCCATGTACAGGCCACTTTCATCTGAAAATTCTTAAATTCTTCCCACTGGAAATTAAATATTATCTTCTATGTTATTTCTTTACAAGGTTTGCTTTTTCAAGTGTTTAACTACTGCATATGGTAATAATATAAACCATCAATCACTTATCACAAATATTCATGGAAAATCTGATTCTGTGCTGAGCTGTATTTTGTCAGCAACTTTGGTAAATGTTAAATTTTGTTTTCTTAACTGTAGCCAGGAAAATTAACGTCCACTTTAGAAATTCATTTGGAAGATTTGTTCCATGAACTATTTTTTTGTCAAATTTCAGACATTGTAATTAGTCACTGATTAAACACTGCTGTGGTACTCATACAGACATTTACTATTTCTACTAGACTATGAAAACACTATAAATTAATTTTAATTAAAGAGCTAGCTTGACATCTCCTTGCACCTGAAGCCAGACCATACTAATATACAGATGATCTGCCAATACTGATTTTAATAATGATTGGATTTGAATCTTCATGGTCTCAGGAGGAGATTTGCAAATAAACTAGGAGCAAACACTGTTATTCGTGTTCATACTGTTTAGCAGACGTGCCCAGCTAATGATTTTGCAGCTCTTGGTTAGACTTTGGGAAATCTTCCCCTTGTATGATACCCTTAAGCACAAAAGCAGACTCCCAAAGTCAGTGGAACACTTGCAGCTATGAAACTTTTTGGTAGTTTGCCGAAGGGCAAATATAAGGACTAGCTCCAATCTGATAAGTGCAGTAGCTTCAGTTTAATAGCTCATCCTTTGACTGACTTTTGAGCAAATGTGATTGACTGTGCTCATTTTCTTTCTTAAGGATACTGAATTCTTTACCAAGAAGCTTGAAGATCATATTGGTTCATTTTTTTCCCAAACAAGTCAGAGAAGGTCTCTAAGGCAATGATAGCTTGCAGAGCACATAGAACAGCTCCTGGGCTGCTGAAATCTGCTCATGGCAGCGGTGCTTTTCTCTGCATAAGGGCAGCTGAGGAGCTGCTGTCTGATTTTATCTGTCAAAAATCACAGGAAAAGTGAGACATCTGTGACTAACTGCTACAGCAGGCAAGGCCATGAGTACTCTTCAGTCGTGGCTGCTGGAGAAATGACTCTCCCTCATCAGAGCTGCTCCTTCTGCCACAGACAGTTGTTGCCTTCCCTTTTATGTGTTGGTGGCAACTCTGTAATGTTTCATTTAAAATGAGGTAGTTTAGCAGAGGACCTGTCATTTAAGTTACTGCAGCCTAACCCTGTTCTTCTGTCTCCGTAATCTCTCCAGCTGAAGAGGGCTATCAGCTCTCTCAGGGAAAATTCCCATCTCAGCGGTGGTGTTTTACCAGGATCCTTCTTCTAAGTAATCTCTGGAAACATCTGGCTTGTGTTCCCATGTTTTTGTTCGACCAAAATTGGCAATTCATACTGGATGGCTAGCAATTCCTTTTTAGGTTTGACAGGGAATAGAAAGCTAATGAAATATGGCAGCTTTGTAATTGAAATCTGGAGAATTAGACAGCTCTTTATTAAAATAGATTCAGAATCTTAAAAGTGTATTATATGTTGTTATTTATAGATATAATGGGTTGACCAGTTGCTTCTGTCCTTGGAGAATCTAAAATGCACAAAGCTGTTCAAGAGCTGTTGTGGTCCTCCCTACGGGTATTTGTCTTTCAAGTGACAAATTATTTCAGACATGGAATTGATCATCATTGCATGTATTTGTTTACAATTTAATCAATCTGTTTTGCAGAGTGTTTTGGAAAGCCTCTGTGAAGTGCCTTATTAGTGTAAGATGATGATCTGTTTTTATGGTGTCAGTGATGTTTATCTTGCTGTGTAGGGACAGTGTGACATAGTGGATGTCACAGGCTTGCTTTCAGCTGTGTACATCCCTTGCAGCAACCGCTTCCTTGGGATCTGTATGGCATAAGCAGGGAGTGAAGTTGAGACCTCATTTTGGCAGTAATCTAGTTTAATTAATAATAGTAAACGTATGAATAGTTTCTGGTTTTTTTTCTGTGTTTAAACTTATAAATGTGCTTAATTACCTCTCTAAAACAGTTACTTTAGTAAATCAATTACTTTAATAACTCTGTGTATCAGGAATATAAAGGAGAGTGAAGCTGCCCTTTAAATGGATCATGCAGCACTGCCATATGTGGAAAAGACATGGGAAACAGCCAGGCTGAAAATGCAGCCAAAGACAAAGCATTCCTTCAGTGATGTGCGGTAAGTGCTAGCTGAAGGTATTCAGCACCTCACAGGATCAGACCTTGTGCGATTAAATTGCTGTGCAAACCCCTGGTAATAGATCCTTAAATAATAAAGTGAAAGGGGAGATAGGAAGGTTGGGTGGGAACAAAACTAATCCAGTGTGTTAGAACATTATTGTTTGAGTTCCCAGCATTTCATGGCTGGGTTAGCAGCGCAGCAACTGCATTCAGCAGCGGTGTTCTTCTGGCCAGTTGTTCGGAAGGAACATTGACCTGAACAACAACACTGTGGTATGTACAACTCAGGTCAAACACATCTCTGTTTTCTGACCACTTTTTCTCTTGGGTAGTGTTTATTTTCTTCCCAGAAAATATAGTAATGTTTGGTTTTATTCAAACATGTGGCAGTCTTGCATTGCTTATTCTAATGCCTCTTGTTGAACCTGACCCACAAGTTATACCTTTGTGTAAATAACTCATTTAGACCTAATCCCCAAACTCCCTGCTTCAGGCTGTGTGAGCAAACTGGGCTGAAGGAAAATAATATTTCATCATGGGGAGTGGAGCTCAGAACAAATGTTCTTTGACCTTGAAGCAGTACTTGCCATGCTGGGTAGCATTGCCTCTATGTAAGATGCATACACAACTCTTCTCCAGTTTCATCCTTTCCTGGGTCCCACAAAAAGTGGTGATGCCTGGAATCCTGAGACATAATTTAGGGCTTCTTGGTCTAGACACAATACATGTACACAATAGAAAGATGATTTCTCTCTCTAAATAATCACTTCTTTACCAACTTCAGAGCAACAGCATTACATTAGAAGGCAACCATATTTTTTGTTAGTTCTGCCTGTGTCTGCATGTTAAATGATGTGAGAAATTGCCAGGTGGTGACTTGCTGAATAATCACAATAAATACAATTCAACTGCACAAATCCACATTCATTGCATTCATTGTATTCAGACATTCTAGGAACCAACAATATTATCTCCCAGTTTATTGTGATTAGATTGTCTGAATCTTACATCTCTTACTCTAAATCTAAAATTATCTTTGCAATTCTTTATGAAAAGGAGATATATCTCTCTATGGTTTCTAATAATTTTTCTGCAAGTGTACTTAACCTGTTCTATATAATCATGACAATCTGAAAGATTTAATCATAAAGAATGAAGTAGATATAACTGCTTAATACCTAGATTTCGAGTATAGCTGTAGCAGTTAGCAATAACATGCACTCCTGAATCTGTTAAGAATGATATTTTGGAAGGTTTACACCTGAACCCTTCTGAGCTGACATAGGCCTTTGAACACAGTGGATCAATCATTGGCTTGATGAAATGTACTTCTGTGGACTTCAGATAGCAATGAACATCTATGGTCAGTCATATCAAACTGAGTCATGACTGAGAGATTTTTAGATAATTAAATTCAGCATGGAACTAAAAATGCTTTCAATGTGTGACAGAAAATTCCAAATTATGCAGGCTAATATGTATATAAAAGCCAGAAATATAAAGAGGCCTATGAATTTTCTGAAAGTTTAAATGTAATAGTCACTGAATGATCACTCAGCCTAAAGATTTTGGGCAAATCGCATGAGAATAGATGGTATCATTGTGAAGTGGGCAGTACATTTAAATGCCTGCTTATGCAAATTGTGGTCAGATTCTTAGTATAACAAAGCAGTTTTGCTATGTGAATCTCATTCACTGCTGGCAATGAATAAGCAGTAGGGAAAGTTAAACATAAAACAGATATCACTGTGCTGTTTTTTTGTGCACAGATCAATGCAGAACCAGGTCTTCACCCGCTGTACTTTGCCGTAAGTCCACTAATTTCAGATGAATTCTGGGAGCTCATAAGGACTGGAAGTAGCCCTGACGGTTTAATGTTGTCTACAGGTGAATCAACTTCTGAATGTTACATGTTCCATTAGGAAAAAGATTTCATCTGTCATCCATAAAATGTCCTCAGATGCATATAAAGATACATCTAGAATGTATTAGTCCTTCTGCATGGAAGCAAGTGTCTGCTGAAAAAAAAAAAAAAAACCACAGGAAGAAGTCTTGTATATTATATTAGATTCCTTAAAAATGTAAACCACACCGATGAGACCAGGGTTGTCTCTCTTCGGAGTGCCTTTTCTTTTAAGATCACAGCAATCTCCTAATCTCCTAATTTTATTTGATAAAATGGTATGCATTTAAGTACTGAAACAGTGTATTTGAAGGCATATAGGCCTTTATATAAAGTGAAAACTTCAATCTAGCAGTCAGATTCTTTATATCTGAAACCTGCATTTGGTCATGGTGTTTGGAAGTGCTGGGATTTGTCTCCAGTATAAACATATGAAAAGCCTGATCCCTGACATTTACTGTTTCACGCTTCCGAACATTTAAAGAACATGGTCAGATGGCAAATTTTTGGTGGGGTGAGAAGGGGGAAAGGCCTTTTTTCTACCTTTTCTTTATTCTGTTAAAGTACTTTGTTCAGTGGAGGAGCAGAGCCTTGTTTCATTGCAAAGGAAAGGTATGCCACAGCAAAAACGTGCAAACGTCACGTTTGTGGGGTGAGCATGCAAAGCAAACAGTGGTGCTTTGATGTGAGAATGTGCTGGGCAGTGAATTCCCGCCACATGCTCAGCCCGTCTTGCAGCCTCAAATATTCTTTGGTTTTCATTCCTTCCCCAAACCTTCTCATTTCTGTCATGGGGTGCCTGCCTCTGCTTTCCTTGAAGTGAAACAGCCCCCTGTCATGTTGCCTGCATTCAGGAGGAAAGCTGCTTGCTGTGCAAAATGACCGTCTGCAGCACAGGGTCTGTGGGATAGAGATCTGGCCTACCCACTTTGTTCTTTCTTTTTTTTTTTTTTGTAAGGGTTTTCAAGTGCCATTCAGAGAGAAGAGGTGTGTTCTGCTGCCATCATTTGATGCTCACTGGTGTCAAAGAGAAATATGTTTGATAAACTGTCTTAGTAAATGATTTTGTCATGTCACGTTCATACCCATGGGACAGACAGACAGTATGGCGCAAGGACAGCCCCTCACCCTTCAGGTGCCCGTAGCCAGGCCCAGCTAGCACAACCTGCTTCTTGCCTCCAGACAGGTCTGGGGACACAGGGACACCCTCAGAGGAGCGCATGGAGCTTAAGCAGCCTGGTCTGGTGTCTCTGGGGCTGGTGGAAGCTGGTGAGGCCCTGTCTTGCTGCCATGCTGGGCCCCGACTCCCAGTGCCTCAGGGCACAGATGGCTATGTCCCCCCAGCATGCCCCCCACCCAGAGGGGAGGCAGGTGTCAGGGCACCAGCACATTTTCCCTTTTGCAGAACAGCAAACACTGGAGGTGAGTGGCAGGGCAGAAGCAGCTGTTCTAGAAACTTGTGCCCCGGGGATGGAATGGCTGAAGCTCAGAGATCAGCCCTCCAGGCTTTGCAGGGGGCTGTTCACACAGACCGCAGCGGCCGCCGATAACATGGCTGGGAGGAACAAGACCTGACCTATAACTGTGGGAAGTTAGTTATTTATGTCTGAGACGACCACTCTGGGCTCATTTTCTCACCAGCTCCAGATGCTGATTTGTCTCCCCTGGTGTTAGACACCAAGGATGAATCACCCAGAGGTACCAGCTATTCTGCACAGACTTGAAAAGAGTGCCTTCGGCAGAAAGCCGAGTTAGACAGCTAACCTTGGGCCACCTAGATGGAGGTGAGGTAAGTCCCACAGGTAATGATGAAGCCAGAGTCTCTATCCTGATTTTGAAATCAGGTGTGGATCTGCTATGGCAATTCAAAACAAAAATTAAAAATCAACATCAGTCTTAAGATATAGAAAAATGGGACTGACCTGTTGCCTCTGAACTTTGGAAGCATTTTTTTTTTCAGCTCTCCAATGCATGGGGAGGTTACCACATCCTGTTTTTACTAATGTCTCTCTAAAAAAGCCATGAGTGATGACTGAGATAGAAGAGCAAGAGTCTTGAACTGCTAAAATGTCCTTGGCTGCCTTTCTGCTACCTGGGTAAAGTAGATTTTGCCAAGCACAGAGCTGCCGAGCCTAGAGTGATTTGAATGCCTGAACAAGTTTATTTAAAGCTAGCCTGGGTATTTCTACACTACACTGGAGTCTGGAGAACAGATAACCCTGAACATGCAGCTGGGCAAGGTGGAGAGGAGTCACACTATGTTTTATGGCCTATACCTCTGCTATTTTTGGAGGCTGGCTTTATGCGTGCAAGCTAAAAGCCCCAGGTGACACCTCTATGAACCCCTGAGGCTAAGGGCTGATTAGCTAACTTGCAGGTTTTCTTTACAGAGGAGTATATTTTCCATTTTTATAACTGTGGGCTTAGAAGTTGTTTTAAAGTTAACTTGCACAGATGCGTCTTTTAATGTGTTTTCTTTTCCAGTATGACAGTTCTGAGGAGGTGGAGGGTTATAAGACATGACAAATGCCTACTATTTGCAAATTCCAGAAAAAGCAAAAGGCACTATTTTACTATTTAATAGACTTGGCAAGTACCTGAGTACAAATATCAGGAATGTGCTCACATATCCATTCCCAACATTTCCAGAAAAAAAAAAAAAAGGTTTTCTCAAATGAAAGGTGCATTTTAGCCGCACAGAAGCAAAGACTGCAGTATTGTTTGGGGGAGTGGGAGTTCTGGATACGGCAAGTGAGAAAACAATGTCTGCAAAGTTATCAGCTAGCCCAACTGTTTAAAAACAATTTCCTGCAAAAATTTATTTAAAAAATTCATGCAATTTGACTAATCCTGCACTCTTTTTTTCCTATTTTATCTGAAGTGTGTTAAACCGAAGTCAGAAAGTTCGTCAGGGCAGATTTACTGAATAAGTTTTCAGAAAAGACCCTCTGAGAGAAATGTTTCACCAAAATGTTTCAAACACAGACAGTGTGCTGTTCATGGAAAGAGTCTGTGGTCCTCTTACTTTATTCATGCAATAAATACATTTCTTCAGGAGAAATAGTAAAAGTATTTACTGAAAAGATTTATTTCCTAAGAGACAGTTTTATTTTGAACTTGCAGTTTTTTTGAGAAATGCGGTGAGCATGAAATAGTGAGAGAGATCTTTTCCTCAGAAACAAGAGGGGTCTGAAGAAACTTCTGTAGAAAGTATTTTAGCAGATTTTGTATAAAAGTATTTATGTCATTCAGAGGAGGCTAGCAAAAAATCTAGAACTTTTATAGCCTCTGTTCATTGAAACAAGTGGCAAACAAAAGGGATGCATCTCATTGAACTTCAGCTGTCTGGAGTTACGTCCCTGATCCTTACAGACTTAATGAGTTTTTTGGGAGACATATGTTTCTAGGATCCCTTTATAATGTCCCATCTCAGACTTTTTAAGGGTTCCTAGTTAAGTAAAAGAATATTATTTTTAGGCACCCAAACAAAGTGATCATAGTTTCAAAATGCAGCTGAGTGCTGAAGTACTTTTAAATCCCAGGTGCTTATTCCCTGCAAAGAAACTATTGTAGGGTGAGCTCTGATGAACACATTTCCAGATGTACTGGAAATGATTATTTAATCAGTCAGGTCTTGGAGGTTAGGAGAACTCAGGGAAAAGCTAAAAGAAGGGTTAGCTCTAATAAGCATCATCTATTTGGTCCTCCATCTATTTTAAATGTTCATAATTCTATTGCTCAGATATTGGTAAACGGTAAGAAGGTAGACAACCCTTCTAAAAAAGAACACATGAAACTTAGGATAAATACAATGATAGCATATTAAGATGCTTGTCTATTTCTCCTCTATTTTATTTCACTAAAAATTAATATAAGGGGAGTTTCTCCAAACTGTACTGCTAAATTTAGAGAACTTGAAAGCAGGCTTACTTAATGCAAAAAAATAATTCTACCTGTTTGTTCTATCTGGCTGTTTTATGAGTGCTTTGCCCTCTGGACTTGCTTTGTTTTAACTAGTTTCTGAAATTTATTTAGAGTCTGATTTTTTGTGTTCCTGACTCATACAAAATTGAAGAAACAACAAACTAGTTTTAACGGAGGTTGTAAGAACTTTGCTAACGTGAAAAATAAAGACTATTCTGTTAACCTGACTGCAACTGATTGGAGAACTTCTCCATTCTGTTTGAGTTGGCCTGAGAAAATAGCAAGCTATGCACTACAGACGACCTAAAGATTGAGATTAATCTCTGTTTGCCTGATTGGAAAATACATTCGTTTCTCTTTACATCCTGTGTAGAGTAAAAAAATGTATCTTTGCTTTGCAGTAATTCTTGCTGTTATTAACAAAGAACATTGCTCCGTTCCCCAACAATAGATGCCATTGGACCAAGGCCTATGTACACAGAAGGCCTTAGCTGCTATTGTGGGATTTAGGTGACTAAACCCAACAGTTAGATCCTCAAAATCCCTATTCAGCTGTTGCGTAATCGTGTAGGTGCCTTAAATCTGTAGAAGCCGAAGGTATTAACATTAAACTTCCCAATACCTACATCTCTTTACTTGGAAGTGCTTCAGATGGTGTTGATCTTCTTGGTCATGCAGCAGATGTTTCAGAACATGTTTGCAGCTTTCTATTCCACAATATGCAGCAACCTCTTTCTCCTGAAGTGGTAAAGTGCTCCTTGTGCAGTAACTCAGAGGTTACGTTCTTGGGAAGAGAGTGGCGGAGGACCAGGTTCAATCCATTCTCTTCTTGCTGGGCTTCAGCTCTATATCCCCTTCTACCCAGGATGACAGCTTACCCAGCATTCTTGCTGTAACAATCCTAGCCACGTGCTTTTCTGCTTACTTGCTTGTACTGTTTTCTCTTCCAGCTACATCATGAAAGAGAAGCTTGAGCCTGGGTTAATTGTTTGAGAAGAAGGATATAGCTGCTTCTTTTCAGAAAACATCTCAGACTCTAAAAGCTGTGGTGGACAGCAGCACCTCCTTGTAGACATGGGTAAGTCACTTGAAAGATTCCAGGTCATTCTGGACACAAATATTACAATGCCTATGGACCAGATTTAAATCTGAGGACTTAATTATTACTTTCCCCGTAGATTCATAAAGATACTTTTCTGGCATTTGATAAATGTCGGTCATCTGAATGTAGTAGCAAGAAAGCTGGATGGTGAAAACATAAGTAAATGAACACAATTGAATTAGAAACCCTTATTCTTCTCTTGTTGCTCAGTGAGAATTGCTTTTGAATGGATGGAGTCTCAGGGGTCTACCTATCTTACACTATTGCATGTTTTTCTTCTGCTGGATCATCAATAAAAAAGTCTGTGAATGTAAAATGCAGTCAAGTTGAAAAACTGATTAAATTGGGATGCAGCACTAGAACTACTTAAAAATGAACTTTCAAGTTCCCTATTTTCTTTCACCTTGTCATTATGAGCATTGCAAGTCATTTAGCTGCTCCACATAGAAATGTCCAGTAAAATATTTTAGTCAAGTTACAAAGTCAGACACTGTAAAGACAGTCAATGGTGGAACTAGAAAAGCATATGAAGCCTGAGGCAGGTATTCTTGTGAGTATCCATTGTGAGACAGTCTTTACATATGTGATCACAGAGTGGTTTTTGTTGTTGTTGTTGGTTTTTATTTATTTTTATTATTAATATTTTTTTTCATACAGCTTCTGCATCTTCTGGTCTATAGAAGTTAATCTCAGTGCTAACTAATCTGCTCAGTACCTTGCTTTATCCTCATTTTTTGTCTTCCTGAACACTGTTCTCTGAAGATATTTTTCTTGGGCATGTTCACATGTTCTTCTTGTGCAAGCACCATTAGTGTATTTATTTTCAGAATGCTGTAGGACGGGATGGTGTTTGTAGTCCACAGATGGGGTGTCCCGACATTATCCCACACAGATATATATACACAGCTTGTTCTAGAACTTATCCCCCCTCGCTCACCGTTTATATATAGCCATTATATAAACTCCACCTGGTTTAAACCCCAAAGAGCAAGAATGTGTATTATACAAAGTGCAAGGTTCCTCTGTCCCATTCCCTACGTGCATACATGCAGGGTGAAATCAATGGTAAAAGACCGTATAAGTGCATGGGGTTTCAGGAAGGTAAATGTTGATAAGGACTAATTATGATTTTGGAGATAATGATCCTAATGATAAACAGGTGTACCAAGACAGTCAGCTGCTGAGGATCAGTCTTCTGTTATAGCATAATGGGACTGATACTATCAACTACTAAAGATGTCCATATAACAAAATTAAGAAGACTGTAGCAGTATGAAAGCAGGATCAGATTACAAAGGAGTAACACTTGAAGTAAGTAGCATTAAAATCCCACAAGAACAGAAAAAGTATGAAGAACCTACCATTAGGTCTGTTGGAAACTTCTTTTAAATTTGCAGGCTTTTTGAGCACATGTATGTTTTGTTTTTGTGTCAATACATTTGTCCATATGACTTCTTTGGGAAAGACAGATCGTGGAAAGTTCTTAATATATGACTGTTAAATGTCTTTTACTATAGTCAAACAAAGTATTCTTAAACTTTGAGTCAAAGTAAAAAATCTGGGAAACTTGACAGCTGTCAATGCTAGCTGGCATGTTTACCTTAATGGACATTGATTATGAAATTATGTCTCTCTAAAAAAGGAAATAAAAAACCTCAATGTCTGCTTTTAGCCTAAAAAAAATGTTCTGGAGTTAATTCAAAGCTCCTGGTATAAAATGAGGGCTGAGAAAACTGAACATTGGTAGGCAGCAGACTTCCCATAAATTGGACATGAATAACAACAGGAGCTGGCCCACCACATCTGTTACCGAAAACACTTAGGTGCTTTGGAAGAAAAAAGCCGTTTGCTTGGCAGTCCTGTTGAGATAACTGGTAAATAAACATCTGTGTTTGTTTTGGTGTCAGGATTGTTTTGAACACTTGGTTTTGATTATCCAAGTTTTCTGTTAGATGCTCTGAACTCTTTGCCTGAGACATTTGAGGTGCCAATAAAATTCACAGTAGTGCAAGTTCAGGCAAAGCTGCAGTGTTCAAACTCTAAAGGGCAAAATGGTATTGGTGTTGGCAATGTCCTCTCTTTATCCTGCTAGTAGTTTCTGACCTTTATACCTCACACTATCTTGATCTGTGATTTGGAGAAACAATTCGAGTAACTTGGGAGGTTATTATATTTAGTGTCTTGTGCGCATAGGCTAAAGTCTGTAGTTTCAATCAGATACTCATAGCCAAAGGGAAGGAATACAAATTAACAATAATGTCTTTAGAAACACGTCACCTACTTGATTGTCAGCATCTCTCTACCCCACATATAGGTGCATTTCAGATTTGAGTTTCTAAACTGTCCATTTTTGTGTTGAGACTAAATATGAGACTAGATGTGAAACTTATTTTAGTCTCACACCTAAAACTCTGCCTTTGAGAGAGAACATGTGTTTGTGAGGTGTATTTTTTCCATGTAGGTGTTGAAGGTTATTTTAGTTATGTTTGTTCGACTTATTTCTGGATTTTTCTGGTATTTTTTAGTATTGCTAACTATTTCCATTGTATTATTTAAACTGTTGTCTATTTTGTATCTGTATTTCCCAAGTTAGTTTAATATTATCCTATTAAAAGATTATTCTCCAACACCAGCTGAGACTGTCTTTAACTGTCTTTTCAGTACTGTTTTCTCCCCACCCTCTCTGCTGTCAGCTGTCTCCTGACCCTGGTGTTGCAGAAAGGATTAAGTCTAGTATGTATGACTCTGAACCTACAACTAAAATGCTCAGATCAGTTTAGAAATTATCAGCGGAAATCTAACTGGTTGACATCCTCCAGCTACTGGGTTAGTTAGGGCATGCTCTGCTACTTCTATGAAACAGTAGTCTCGTCATGGCTCCTTGCAAATTGAAGTACTAAAGCTGTTGGTATGTAGGTGTGGTGGTGTAGCAGTCTGTTGCGTCCTTATCCTGTGGGATAATATCAGAGAATATTGGCTCCTCTTGCATTATAAATACTCAGCCAAAGACCTGAAAAGAGGGGAAAAAAAGCTGTAAGGTCTTTTATACTTCTTTAGGGTGTTGCAGTCATGGATGCTTTTCCTCTTAAAAGTATTAGCGATATTAAATCTGATCTCTCCTGTTTTCCCTAGGAGGCTCTTTGGAGGTCCCATTATTATGTGTATTATGAGCTTTCTCAGTCCTCCAATGAAATCCAAAATGGATTCAGAATTTCTCCCAGGTGTCTCTCAAGTATTTGAGTTAAGTAGGTGCTAACAAAAATAACTCAAAGCATTAAACAGTCCAAATAATAAACCACTTCCTCTCTCTATTAATTAGGTTTTACTTATACGCTACTGTGGTCATAATCCCACCTGTTCTCCAGCCATCCATAGTCTTCCAGGAAAAACTGGGTAGATTTCCTCATGTAAATGAGACAACTCTCTCTTCCATTTTTTTCTTTTTTTCTTTTTCTTTTTTAAATAAGATTTATTTTTATAATGTTTTTACTTTGTAGATCATCTTTAAAACTGACCTTGAGTGGTGATTCCAGACGTAACTATACCAGTAACTGTCATTTTTTCTTCTAACAGGGGCAACTTAACCTTCCATTTCTTTGCCAGCAATGAAGTGCTAGTAGATGGCTTTTCACATAGTCATGCAGCCAATAACAGCTAGTACCATTTTATTCTCATGAAGAGTGTTCAAGCCTTCCTTGATGTATCGTTAACTCTACTTCACAAGCCCTTTCTTCACTCCCCCTAGGACCAAAAGGCATTTTGAGCTAAGTTTCCAAGGAGTTGGAGGTGGGGAGCCTTTCATGGAAAACTTTTTTCTTTGCAGTTTGCTTCTCCTAGAATTACATCAAAGCCAAGATTGTCCTTATTTGGAACACATTGCAGAATATCTTTGTCCCATCATTAACTGCAGTTTTGTAATCACAGGAACTGAGTTGACTGGCTATCATTATAACCTATCTTTGTCCTTTGAGGTCACTGTTGCTAGCAACACAAAATAGTCCTGCTTAAAGTGTTAAGATTTCCCAAGTGAAGCTCTGTAGTGCTCCCAGTAGATTGCAGTTTGTAGAGCACATTATAAAACAATAGTATGGACACCAAGGCAAAGCGTATCATTAACATATGATTGAAAAGTATCCTTTTAATACAGAAATAATAAAATTAAATAATTATGTAATCTTGCAATTATTTAAAATGAAATAAATCCTCTACCTTTTTCTCCCTCTTGTGATTACACAAAATGCTGGAAAGGTTAGTTTGCATCATATAAACTGAAAGGGAAAGTACTCTTTTATTTGGTACATGAATATATTCTTCTGAAGAGTTTGTTAAATTGGCTTCTGTGCAGATATTTCTCCACATCACTTCAACTATGCAATCTTTTCATGAGTCTGTACTTGCAATTTTTTTCCAATTAGTAGACTCTATCTTTGTTAAACAGTGAGTGGTGTTAGTTATTCTCCCTTACTCTTCAGAGTGAATCATTTTTCATTAAACGTTTTGGCTGAGTTTGATACTCATGACACTCAAAGGATCAAATACTGTGCTCACAGCCTTGCTGGAGTGAATAGCATTTCCTTCACTTGGTTAAACCAGCCCTGCTTAGTCACAGACAAAAGCAGTGCTAGGCTTCCTCATTTGTGTGGTCTGGGGAAAGATATGAAAAGGATTTGTCTTTCTGGTTGCGTCAGTGCATGTCTTGTATCGTATACTCCTCATATGTGCCATACCCAGCTGTTTTGACTTTGTCAGCTGAGGATGTGAATGTGACCCATGCATTCAACAGTAGGGTGCAAACCCACCTTAAGTTCCCTTGTACAGTCCAGCATAACAAAAGAATGCCATGCTAGTTTCTTCTCCTGAGTTAGGTAAGTTCATACAAATAGTGCCTAATGGTGGTCTTAGGCAATTTCTCTGGGTCCAGCTGTCCATTGTTTTAACAGAGTAACAGCCCTAGCAGAAACAGCAGCAAATAAAGTGTCAGGTAATTTGTGGCACCTTTTTCAGAGTTTCCTGTCCTGTACATAATCCCCATGTCAGTAAGCTGTTCAAAAACCTTTGAAGTGCTTTGAAATCATTCACATTGGTGTGAGAGCTGAGGTCTGAGGGAATGGTGTTGATGGGGAGTGTTGCTGTTTTTGTGAATTTCCCACATGCTTTTCTTGGATCTCTAGGGTAAGTGTCTGGAGAGGAAGACATTTTTGCTCCTCCTCCAGGCTGAGAACTGATAGTGGGTTTACCGGTAGCTGAGTTAATTTTTCTTATGTGCAAAAGCATCAAGATGCAAATGTTCCCATTGGGAACTCTTCCCTCTTCTGGACTAATGCCCACTTCTGAATCCCACTTCTGCAAATGAATTCCACTTGGCTTGTCACCCCACACATTAGTACCTTCAACTTGTTAAAATAAAGCCTATATTTTGTGCTGCAGGGAATTAACAGATTCCACAGGGGTCAGAGCTTTTCCTTCTCTCTCTATTGCGAAAATTATCCAATTATCTAAATAACNTTTTTTTTTTTTTTGATGTATCAGGTATTCTCAGTGCAAAAGACTAGATACTGCAGTTCATGGATCTGGCAGATTCCAGAGCTATTTCAGTGGTTCCCAAGAGGGATGTCTTTTTTGAACTTCCCAGCAGAGGTCTCTTTGCCTTACTTCACAGGTAGTCCTGTGAACATTTTTGCACATGGTTACCTGTCCCTGCCACTGTTTTTTTGTCTTGAAGGTCAGGTTTCTATGTCTTAAAAAATATTTTCTCACAATTGCACGTGTATGTTTCTCCCAGTTGCTCTGTGTTACTCAATGCTATGAGAAAAATCATATCTGAAAAATCATATGTTCTGAGATATTGGTGTGCAAAAGTGTTTGAGTGTCCTTTCCAGTTAACTTGCCAGTAGTTGTGAACCTCTGCTTCCACATTGCTCCACTGGACTGATCATCCACATCATGTCATGCAGAAGTCATGCTAGTTTACCCTATTTCCAACCTCCAGATTTTCTGGAAAATAGCTAAAGACTCTGAGAAATTATAATATGTCCAGTAACTCACAAAAACTGTGTGAGGGTAAGTTCCATCTACTTTTAGACCTACATACAAGGAGGTAATAAAATCCATGAGGGTTAAAAAAACCCTGTCATCTTGTCCATCTCTTCCCAAATAAGGTGTACTCCCTTAATTAACTAATTTTAATTTTCATATAGTCCTTACTAGTGAAATAGAAAAATATGAGTGCTGCTATGTGAAAGAAATGACACTACTGCTCTACAGCTCTTTGTGGACACCACAACTCACAAAGAAATTTCAGAAATAAAGCAAGTCTTCACAAAGTAAACACTAATGAGGGCATGGCAGGATGCAGTGGTTGGATCTTTTTTTCACTCTGAGGGAAATTAACTGTGATATTCTGAATTCCTGACTTTTGAAACCGAGGTAGGACTTCTTGCTGGAACAAATGCTCTAGCTCCATCGCAAATTAAGATCTTAGGGCAGGAATTAGTAAATGAAGTTTTGTGTTTTGTGCTACCCAAATGTCAGAGTACGTCAACAGTTTCTTCTGAAGTTTAAAATCTACAACTAGAAAACTATTCTAAGCTATCAAGGGACATACTTTTGAAAACTATCTAGTGAAAAAAAGCACTAAAGCCAAACTAATTTTGAGGGTGTCATTTTTACCTTGATTCCATTGTGACAATTCAGGTCACAATGTGATGACACAAGCTGTCGTTACACAACAGCACTAGGTGATTTGTTTAAGACCTGCATCTGTCAGTCATGGGTGAAAGTCATTGTCAAAATATGCTGTCTGGAGAGAACTTTGGCTTTATATGAAGACAGGGAATCCTCTAATTTCCTGTATATCATTAACATGTATGAGGAAGTAAGGATGGTCCTGGTGGAATCTAGATCAAGGAAAAGGAATATCTGCTGATACTTAAAATAACAGAGAGATACTGTGAATTAAAATATGGACAGAAACCTTTCCCAAGTTCCAACTTGTAAAAACAAAGCAAGGTTTTAAATGGGAGAATCATAAATACGTTGTGCAGGAACAAACTGCAGGAAGGGATCAAGAAGTCTAGTTCCCTAGCTACAGCAGGGAAAGGAAGGCAACAGCATGTTGCCTTCCTGGAAACTAATTAAGGTTTAGCCCAATTCTTTCTTCTGAAAGGCTCTTCCAAAAGCTGTTTTGAAGAGGAAATTTTAGATTTAGTCATTCACTGCTGGTTCTTACCGGCTGGTTCTTTTGGTATGTCATGGTATAAATACTGCAGAAGTTGTCTTTCAGTTTAAATAGCTTTTCTCCACTACTGGTGTCTATCCATCTGTGTGTTTGCAGAGAGTAAGTAATACTATGTCCTTTCAGACTTAGCAAAACAAAACTCTTTCTGTTTCCCATATTTCCTTTTGGATCCTGTTGTTAGCTTTCACTGAAGCTCTTCTGGCTTCAGTTCCTCTGTATCAGACATGAGGGATAAGAAAGGCACACAGTTATTTCAGATGAGTTTTCCATTGTGCCTTCCATTGTACATTAAACATGCCTAGCTCTTTCTTCAAAGGCTCTTACGTGAAATACACTGTGAAATCCCTCTTGTACCAAAGGGAACATGTTTTTTTTTATTTTCTCCAGTTGTTGTGTGACAATAAAAAGTCACTGACAATGTCTAAGGTGTCATAAAGGCATATAGCTAGATCTGTACTGCAAGATATTTAAAATGTAGTGTGACACCAAAAGTCAAGATGAATGTTAAAGACAGCTTACAGCTCAATTTAACAGTTAGATTTAGAAGCTGATTTTGTTATGATCACAGCAATTTTTTCTTTTATGATATTCAGACCAATTTAAATTAATTCAGCTGAATAGGGGCATGGCAAAGTACAGAACATAGCTACCATTAGAAAAGAAGTACGAAATGAGAGAGAAGAAGACTAACCTGTCAGCTGTCAGTTACTTCAAGCTGTCTCCTTTTACTCTTCCTGCAGTCATGCGTATACATAAACACACACCATGCAGCTGTGCTTTTTTCAGTCTTCAGAGCACAGGTAAATTTTGCAGAAAAGAAAGTGTTTCTCTGGAGGGCATTCCAGGCAGTGTGGAAGAAAGCACAGAGAGAGGTCAGTGGGTAAAGTGGTGCAAAATTAGAAAGTAGCACTTATACATGCTTATTATGAAAAAAAAAAAAAAAAAGTACTGGAATTCCTGCAGTATGTATTTAAACTTTAGAGTTCGAAACATTTTATGTGTCCTTAAGTAAAACATGATCCAGTGATAAAATACAATACTGAATTGCTGTTTTTCAGCCTGCTTTCAGTGTTTTCTTTACCTTTGCACATAACTGGCTACTCAGAACCACACATTACCACCCACCTTCTACACTGGTATCAACTACAATGTGAGAATGTCCTCACAGGGATCTTTGGTTGAGAGACCGTATTATTTCCTTTATTGGCTCATCCCCAGTGACGTGTTTGCAAAACATTCCAATTCCTTTTTAGGCACAGAATCCATGTTCTGATATGGATGTGACAATCTCTATTTCATAAAGATGGCATGAATGCATATTACTGAAGGAAAAGAATGTTTTTTGTGGTCATTCAGAATGCCACTGAATATCAGAAATTTAGTCTCTTAGACGTCTGTAAAAAAAATTCCTTGTCTTTGCATATTTCAAACTCCAGTGAAAAAAATGGACATTTTATCTCAATCTTCTGGCCTACTTCTGAAATAATAATAATGACCTTAGTGCTGAATGCCACAATTCCACTGATAACAAAAATCTCAGTAAATGCAGTAAGAATTTGGACTGTATACTTTTTGTCTCCTTTATGTCAAAATGTCTTAAATGTTGCCTACTGTTACAATTGGAATGTGGACTGCAAAGATACTTCACTTCTTTCTATAGCTCTCTGTAAAAGAAAATGGACACCACTATCGATTTGGAGGTTTATCAGTCATTTGGAAGAGTTCTCACTTCCTTTTGTCATTTTGTGCACCAGCTGCATTATGGTAGTAAAGCAGGCTGGGGATGAAACTGGTTACAGAGAAAGCAGCCTCCTCTTTCTCTTCTCTGTGATGGACATGAGTCTTGAAGGCTGGCACGTGAGAAGGGAGGTCCTAGACCAACCACAAGGTGCAGAGGTGAGGTCCAAGGTCCATTTCCTATTTTCCATCTTTGGTTGGTTACCAAAATCAGTACATGAGGTAACAAGCCTATAAGTCCAGCCCTATTCCTCACTGCCAGTTCTGCCACAACTCAAGAGCTGCAATAAATCAAGAACCTCTACCCCTGTACCAGAATGAATGTATGTTGGGTGATGTACTGGGTCGACCCGGGATAGAGTTAACTTTCCCCACAGCAGCCCACGCAACGATGTGCTCTGTACTTGCAGCTAGAACAGCACTGATACCACACCAGTGTTGTGTCTACTGCTGAGCCGTGCTGGCACGGCACCCAGACCCTCCAAACCCCCCAAACCCAGTGGGCTGGGGGTGAGCAGCAGCTGGGAGGGGACGTCACCAGGGCAGATGACCTGAACCGACCAAAGGGATATTCCATACTATGTGGTGTCACATCAGCAATAAAAGCTGGGAAAGGGAAAAGAGAAGGGGGGGTTCTCGTTATGAAGACATCTGTCCTCCCGAACAACCGCTACACATATTGAGGCCCTGCTTCCCAGGACGTGGCTGAACACAGCTCACTGACGGGAAGTAGAGAATTTTTCTCTCTTTGCTACCACATGGCCTTTACTTGTATTTTTTTTTCCTTTTTTCATTTCCTTTTAATTAAATTATCCTTATCTCAACCCTTGAGCCCCCTTTTTTTTTCCCCCATCATATTTTCTCCCCCTCATCTTTTGAGGAGGTGGAGTGAGAGAGTGGTTGTGGTGGAGCTCTGCTGCTCAGCTGGGTAAAACCACCACAGGTGCAAATGATTGTGAGGATATGGCTGTTGAGCACTGCTGCACAGGTGATATTTTCAGTTTGAGCTGAGCTCTGTCCATCCCAGCAATGCTGGTTTTGGAACATAAGGCAAAAACTTCCTTGTAGTAACATCTTGGCTGCAGGTATAGATTTAAAACTTTGGACACTTTATGGATCTCTCTGCTGCATGTGGATCTCTAGTAAAAGGGGGAAGATTTTTTGGATGACTTACAGGTGGAGTTGGCAGTTGTGTGTATTTCCTATAATATATACTATCTTTTTGAAGAACTGTACTTTTGGTTATCTCCCATGACAATTTCTACCTACACATGTCTTTGTTGGATGAGTGACCATAGTGGATCTTCTGGACTTGCGAATCTGTAAGCCCTGCTGCTGAGTTTTCTGTGTTATCAGCTCTGACAAGTCCTGATGATTTTGAGAGGTCCCTTCCAACCTCAGTGATCCCATGATTCTGTAAAGTACTTTTTGCAAGTTGCAGTTGCAACCATAGCAGTCAGTCATTGCCCTCTGTCTTCTCAGTTTCTACTGCTCTCCTGGACAGCCTTATCTGTTAACTGATGTCAGATTCTTTCCATTTGGGAATAAATTGGCTACCTATAGCTTTGATTAAAAGAGTCATTGGATACAATATCTTGTAGAGAAGGGCAAGTGTTTCAGGAACTAGGTCTGCCCAATTCCTAGTCTCAGAACTGATGGAAACGCCTGTGACATGGATGAAATCATCATTTGCCTCTTTCACCATGACCCACCTCAGAGAGTTTGGAAAAAGAAGAGCAGGGGCCCTCCCTGTAAAAGCTAAATAAATTCATAAGGAAGTCTTCCCTTCAAAGCATTCACATTTGTGCAAACTTCAGACAGTTCTTTAAGACAGCTGGATGGCAGCTGCACTTTATTTTGTTTGTTTGTTTTCACCCCAGTTTAAAAAAAAATAAAATTGATGTTACATGTGCTCCTAGGTCTCCCTCTCCAGGATCACTGTAGTAATAATATTGGTTTTAGGAAAGGAGGAAATTCACTTCTTTCTTTCTGGCTAATTTTTATTCTGTATTATTTTTTACTGTTATCGGTGTGCGTACAGAAAGAAGTCTGTGGAGCAGGCACGGGGAGATATGGTGCCCTCAGTTTTTTGGATTTGGGACAAACACAGATACCTGGTGACAGGCGTGTCAGTCTGAGAACAAGACCCCTTTCAGATAATAGTTAGCTGGAAAATAAAATGGTGCAATAGGAAACTAGTGGTGTCACAGTAAATCTGTTTCCTTGGGGGACCTCTTGCGAGTTCGGGTCTCTTACTCATCCACGTTCAAGTGACCAATTCAGTGAACAGGTTCTTGCAGAGTCTGATTATATTAATTCTACTTGACTTTCCACCCTTCCCATTTCTCCCACAATGTCACAGAAGGATTGAATACTGACAGTGACAGCTTTTATACCTGACTAATTCAATTACCATTGAACTATCATATTTTACTGCTCAAAGGGGAGTGCAAATTCTTGGCAAACTCAAATGAGGAATGTGCTCATGACTTTGTTTTGCAGTGAGCCTTCTCCTACCCTGAACTGCAATGAAAATACCACTCAAGTTGATAGAGAGGGAACCCATTTACAGACAGTTTGTTTAAAATGTCTTTTGGCATTTTTCAAGGTGTTCTCTCCTGTTATAAAGCTGGGGATATATATATAGATAGGACCACGTTGTGCCTCTAAGACCCACACAACCTTGCTGAAGGCTCTGAACAAAGCTCGTCCTCTGAATAAAATTACCTTAGTGACAGAGCATAGCTTCTGTTTCTGTCAGGAGAGCGGTTGCCAAAGTGATAGGATAACCCAGTTTTGTCAAAATGTGTAAGTATCAAGATAATCTCAGCAGATCCACTCCTACTTTGGCCTTCTGATTTTCATGGGATTAGTGGATTAGTGTGCTCATTGTGGGTCCCAGTACTGAGTTTAGTGGTCTGATAGACCTTGCAGAAGGAGAGTTGTTCAAAAGATATTTTCTGCCTGTAGTCTCTGGGGGTTTGAATAGTCTGTAGAAGCTTCAAGTATGCATCTGAACACACTGTACAATTCGTGCTGCCTTCCTCAGTTTTCCTGTGTATGAGAAACATAAGTGATGCCTCACAGTCTCTCTACATTTGCTCCTTCCCGGGTACTTTGTTTTGCAATGTAGAGGTAATCCAGCCCCTAGCTAAACAGCTAGACACATGCAAACATACAAGAATTTGGGGTATTAAAAAGCTTCTGTTAAACAAAACAAAGTGCTTCTTGGTTCATTTAAAAATAATCATGGTGCTTGATTTACATATACTTTGGAACATCCTCAAAATAACTGTTCCAAATCTATAATTTCAGCTACTGCTTCTGGCACAGTCAGATTTAATTGGGTTAAAAAATGTAATCCTAGAAGTATAAATTCTAAATCTTTGCACATTCCTGGCATTCCAAAAACATGCATACTTTCATAATTTAGCTTTTGTAAGATCAGGCCCTGAGTGCCCTCCTTGCCTACTGGCTTAGAAAAGAGTTGAAGGCTCTTACTATATCAGTGCAGCAGAGAAATGAAGGAATTCAGAGCAACCCTGGAGAACCATTACAAATTAATTCATTCATTTGCTTCAGCTTTGGAGATTACAATTTTTTTTTTTTTCGGTTAGTGTCCTTCCTTCAAAACTGTAGTATTAAAAGTCATGACCACCTCTTAGGTCTATTGTCTTTAAGTCTGTATAGAAATGGGGTGTGCATTTACTGACTGTCTAAAACAAGTATTTTAGTGAAAAAAACATGATATATGATGTCCCTGATGTGGCTGTAGATTGAAACAAGAAGCTTATAGAGTTGATTGTGCCCTACAAAACTCCATGATCATGCATTCCCCAGTGTCCATTCAGGTTTGCCAGCCTTCAAAGTAACCAATGCTAATGTGGCTAGAGTAGGGAGGTTGAAGGGTGTGTGAAATCTCAGGATTTCAGTGTAATATCAAAACCGGTAGTTTTGCTGTATTTTGATATTCTTCCTCTGAGTTAAAACATGCTGCATGTACTAATTTATATATAGGCCATTATTAATGAATCATAAAATGGTGTGGGTTTGAAGGGACCTTAAACATCATCTAATTCCAGCCCCTCCTGCCTCAGGCAGAAACACCTCCCACCAGACCATGTTGCCCAAAGCCCCATCTAACTTAGTCTTGAACACTTCCAGGGATGGGGCATCCACAACTTCTCTGGGCAGCCTGTTCCAGTGGCTTGCCACCCTCATAGTAAAGAGTTTCTTCCTCATATCTAAACGGAACCTACTTTTTTTAGTTTAAAATCATTACCCCTTGTCCTGTCACTACACTCCACGGTAAAGGGAGTGGAATGAATTGAAGTCAGTGAAGTGTGTGAAGGAGAATTGAAGTCTTAGCCTCTAAAGTACTGGCACACTACTGACACAATAGGCTGGCTGGCAAATAAAGCAGTTTTACTGGAAATATACCTTTCCCATATACCTTCCACACTGTCTGACCTTTCTGTTTACCTACCTGTACAAATTTGTATAATTTTCTTTGTTCCTGCTATCCTGTAATTGTTGCCAGACTCCATGATTTTGCTGTCTGCAATGTCTAATGGTACCACCTACACGAAGAGCATTTCCCGTAGTGGTTTGTGAAGCTGCTCTGAGACCAAATTTTACCAGAAGTACTGTCATCAGGTTGACGAGAAACTAAACATCCCAAAAGTGATAGAGTAGGAGCTGTCATAGAACAAATGAACTTTTTGCCTTCTCAGAAGAACAGTGGCTTCTCTTGTTTTTATATGGTACCTGACAGCATTGTGACACTTCTTGAAAAATCATTATCATAATAATGATTAATTCTAGTAAGGATAATATGGAAAGAACTCAGCTCATTATCATTTATTTAATAGTTCCAGGGAAGTGATCTTTCTCATTATTGTCAGAATAAATTGAAAAGTATCAATTAAAGGTGAATAAGAATGAGAAAATGACCTAAAATTTTAGTATTTTGAAAGGAAACAGAAAGGTGGCCTGAAAAATTGAAGTTTGCCTTTTGCCTGTAATGCCCCAGCATCTATCACTGAGCCTTTATCCTTCTCTCCTGACGGAAGAGGAGTTCATCTTTTAGACCTTTTCTGCTTTCTGCTTCTTAGCTAAGACTGCTGAATGCCAGTTACTGTCTGTCCTGAAGGTGGCTGGATTACATTCTTAAAACATCTCAAAAGACCTTACTTTTCACTAACTCAAAAGACAAAAAATGGTTTTTTTATATGAATTGAGTATTTTGTATGAAAATGTAGGCACTCTCTCTCTATTTTAACCACAATATAAACCAGCGCAGAAAACAATGTAGGTTTTGGCATCTGTGTCATGTTGGTTTTGAATGATGAATACATACCAGGTTTGGGAATTACAAAAGCTGCTTGTGTGGTATGTTACAGTTTTTCCAGTGTATCTCCAACTACTTGAGCTGTCCATGTCCTAAATTCTCTGTTGTGCTCCTTGGCATTACCCACTGGGATTTCCCACTAAGCACAAGGAATCTTCCCTTGGGATTCATCTGACCAACAGTGTATCGCAACATGATAAAAATGGAGCACTATAGGGAAGAGTGACACATCATCTTATCCAGAACTGTTCTGACACAGAACCAGATATCCTTCCACCTACACAACAGATATTTTTCTGAACTATTCTCCAAGATCCTCAAGAGATACCATAGCATACTAAAGTAGCCTATTGCAGTGTTTCAACACCTTTTGATTAGAACATTTTCCTAAATATCCAACCAAAAAATTTCTGTATTCACAGTAAGATTTACTCTTTCTTCTGTTTGCATGAGAAACAGTTTATCATCATTGTATTTACAATATTTTATATATCAGAGGGCTACAATCATGCCTTTCTTGGTCTTCTTTCTTCTAAACAAATCATATCCTCAACCTTCTTTATAACTAATTTTTTTCTACACTCTTTTTTCTATTCTCTTCTGAATTCTCCCAGGTAATCTACATCTTTTCAAAAATGTGTTGTTTAAAACTGGATGCATAATACCATCTTGGGCCTCTTGATCCCCTTAGAGAAGATGGGTTAGCTATCATTCAGTTCTGCATTGCTTTGGCTATACTGCTTCCCTTAATTACTTTAGTTTATCTAATGTTCCCTTGGATGCATATCTCCCTATTCCTGGTTTAGACCTATTCTAGTTTAATACTGAGTACAACTGTAAAATGCTGTCTATTCTTACTGATTAATTAAATTTAAGTACTTCTGTCTTTAAAGATCAAATTAATCACACTAATGATGTATTCTAGTTCAATAATTTCTAATATAGGTAGGATATGACATATAAAAGCAAGTGAAAAAGTTCTCTGTTAATTTTTTAACACTTCTCACATAGGTTCTCCCATTTTCTTGGGGTTTTTTTTTTTTTTTTTTTTCTCCTTTGGATCAAATTCAGTTATCTTTGGAACACTGCTATGTCATTTTTAACAGTCATTAGGGGTGTTAAATAAGGTTCATATTTGATAAGAAACCATACAATTGGTTAAGGATTTTTGGCACAATCCAGTTAGAGCATACAACAATTCACTTAATCCAGTGTCTTATCTCCAGCACTGGCTGTAAGCAAAATGTTGAGAATTAAAAGAATATATAAATATATGAAATAGAAAATTATGGTAAAATATGCCCAAAAGGAATTTGCTTCCTACGCCTATTAGTTGGTGGTCGGTTTATTCACTGAGTAATGAGGTCCAGAGTTTTAATCATGTTTTATGCAAGAGACAGTATTTGTACAATCCATGTAATGCATAGCCTTTCTGCGAGTCCTCTAACACCTTTCTCCTTCAGCTAGTCCTGCGGTAAGAGTTTTGTAATATATAAGGGATTATTCTTTAAAAAAATGCTTGCTTTTATGTATTTCTTACTTTCAACACCTTTAAATGAATAGCCTTTTGATTTTGTCAGATGTATCCTTTTTCCCATATTGCAGGAAAGAGTAAACAAACAAACAAATTAACCTTCCCTGAACTGTTCAAATATTTTCCTCAAAATCACATCCAGTTATGATCTGTTACTATTTTTTTGCCTATTTCCATTTCTACAGTTTCTGGTTTCATTTGGAGGTATATCAAGTTACTTGATATAGCCACAATCTGTCAGTGATGGAATGGGCACGGTACTGTGGTGTTGCAGTACACAGTGTGAAGTGAGGGGCAGAATATCTTCCTACTCCAAACTGATGGAAACCCCATATGCTCAGAGGTGCTTAAAGTCTTTGTGAGCATATTTGTGATGAATTCTCAGTCTAAAGAGAAAAAGTGAAGCTTCACACAAGGCCTAGTAGTGTAGCTCACAATCATTGCAATATCCCACGACTTCTGAAAACTAACCCAGTCATTTAATAGGGTCATTAGAGTCTCACAATTTTGATTCAGAACTGTTAAGTTTAAAGAATTTTTTTTGCTCCTATTTTTCTCATCTGTGCCCTGTGATATTACCTCTCTCCTTTACAGGATGTAAAGTTAAAACCCAGATGCTTAGAGTCCAAAGATACCAAAAAGTTTGGCTTAGGTGGTGGCGACCACATAAAAGCTTTAAGTTTTTCCCTGTTTCATGTGGCTTTTTACTAGGTTGGACAATAAAAGCAGTGGGATGAGGCTGAGTAGCCCATCCAAACTTACTTTAAGAAAAAGAAAAAAAAAAAAGAATGGCTGCTAATGAGAAAAAAAGTGAGTATAAAGAAATGTTCAGCTGAGCGTATTTTCTGATCAGACTTTTTTTACAACAAAAGTAAATAAATACAATAAAAGTAGCCAATCATCATTACCAGTTTTAGGGATATAACTTTAGGAAGCTCCTCAGCCTATATAATTACCAGAGATGGAACTGTATTGATAGATAATGTTAATTGGCAAGTATTTTATCTTTAGTTTACAGGACCAATCTTCAAAAGTGATAATTCCTAGCCAGTAAATCTGTGAATGAAGAACTGGTAAAGCGAAACGGTAGATGCGTAAGAATCTGTGGTCTGAGCAGGCATACTTGGTCAGACCAATGCCCTCTAACTTATACTTTCACTCCAACAGTGACTACAAGCAGATGCGTAGGCCAAAGTATATAAATTCAGCAAACTTGCAGCAAAGCATCCCTGGAGCAATCTCTCAGCCTGTCATAACTTGTGATTTCTGTGACTTCTTGGCAGTGTGTGGTACATGTGTGTACGGATATGTGTATATGGGTTTCTGTGCCTTGAACTTTTCCCGTTTCCTATTGAGCCCAGGTGAAGTTTTAGCATCCACAACATGTTGTGGCAGAAAGTTTTGTAACCTGTCTTTGTCCTGCCTCCTTTTGGCTGGTCTGTTTCCTGTTTGTCTCTGGAATCATTTCTAATGGTAAGTTGCTATCTGTTGTAAATATACAAGGTGCTGTTCTTCACCTCATTCAGAGACTTTTCAAAGTCACCTGTGAGACTTTTCCCAAAGTTTCAAGCTCTGCACAGTGAACAGTTTAAAACATGGTAAAATATTTCTATGCAGCTCAACTAACTTTAGACAATGTTAGGTTTGTAGTCTAAACCAGTTGCCCAAGCTCCCTCTACTATCAGTGGAGAACAACAGAAGCTTCTGGATGGTGATTCATCCCATTTTTTTAGCCATCCATTTCTGGCTGGAGTGAGTTGCCTTTTGGAGGGCCTTCTACCTCCCTGAATGAGGAGTCTGGATAGCAAGCTTAGACAGGCTGTTCCACTTTTACAACTAAAAATAGGTTCCATGAATAGCAGTCTAAGAGCTCATAAACAGTATTTTCTTTGAACTTTCGTAATTTGGAAAGACATTGTAATCTGAAAGCAAAGGAGGAATAAGCTAATGAAGTAACAATGAACAAGTGTATTAGCACACTCTTCCAAGGGGCTTCCAAGGGCTGAATGAATAAGGCAGCCTGGCAGCAGAAACATAAACCTAGAATATAGAAAAAGTCTGGCTGGGGTCTGGCTTCAGATCAGACTCAGTCCTCCAGAGGGTCATTCTGGTCAAGTGTTCTGCTAAGAGAGGAGAAACATTAAAACAGCCACAAAACTGGGCTTTGTGTTCTTACCATGCAGCCTGTGTCAGTTGTCCATAACACAAGTCTGAAAAGCACTTTGCTATAGCTTTCACTGTATAGGTTGCATGACTTGGGCAAAGTCTGAATGTTTCAATGACTGCTACTGATACAGATACTGATACAGAGTTAGATTCTCTGAAGGTCTAGCAGTTCAGAGCTGTTTTGTTGTGGTCCCATACAAATCTCCCCTTTGCTAGGGCATACGATGGATACATTTTCATTTTGATGCACTTACTTTGGTTGCGTTGACCCCAAACTGTCAACATGAGTTTACCAGAGGGACTAACAGGGATTTAACTCTCCCATTAGCAGTGACCTGCACATGTTTGCTTTTCACACATGAAGCCATCATGCAGCTGCATTGCTCCTGCTCCCCTGTTTGGACTGGTCTGTTTCCCACCATGAATTGTGTATGTTGATTATAGGTATTCTCAGAGGTTCCCACGCTGTGATTCATTCATGAACCACATGATGCTCCACTGAGTTCTTGCTTGTGGTGTATGAGGAACAACTTTGTGTCTCCTTGTTTCCAGCTGCTAGTGTAGGTATGGCATGGCTTACAGGAAAAGCCTGGGTATCTGTAAAAGCAGCTGGAAATAAAGGAGCAGAGACAATTCGACTTCTTCATCCAGGGATTGCTGCTGCGCTGGAGCCAAGGCTCACCGACAGCAGCTGCTAGTAAGGTGATGGCACCTCATGACAATCTCTTGGCAATCATACAAGTCACCGTTGCTCATCCCTGCTTTACAGTCATTATTGCTTTTTCAGGTGAGTGCTTTCCTGCGTATCAGAAGTCAGTCAGATCTGTCTTTTGTTTCTCACTGACTTTGATAACGTCATCGTATCTTTTTCCAGTTGATGTGTTAATCTGAATTCAGCTGACATGTATTACCACTGAAATGAACAAAAGTTGGGTCAGGGGTATGTCGTTTCACCCCCACTAACAAAAATGAGCTTGGCTGAGTGGAGGGGTTCGCTGAATATTTTTTTAGCATTGTGTATAAAGAAAAGTGTCCATGAATATGTGGGCAGAGAACACCCAGCTTGAAATTTTCAGGCAACCTTTTTTCTTTTTGTTTTTAAACACTATGCTTTTCAACAATCCAGGCATGATTGATGTTGTAAAGTGATGAATCATAATGCATTATTTGAGCCATATTAAGACCTCATTTCCCTAAGAACAGTGGAAAACCAATCAGAAAAACAAAACATTTTTAAAAAATCGTATTTTCAAAACACTGGATAACATATGCACCTCAAGATTTTAGCATAAGTGTTGTGACATGATTTGCTTGTGTGTGTGAGTGCATGCATGTGTTTTATCCTCATCCAACAATGATTTGATGCTATTAAGAATAAAAA
>VXAL01004009.1:44861-57751 GCA_013399475.1 Chauna torquata | reverse complement strand
TCACTCTATCCATTAGAACCCAAAATTCTAACTACATGGTACCATTTTGTGCCTTTTTTTTTTTTTTTAAAGTATCTAAGATAGGTTCCATGTCTGAAATACCATATTTTAGCTTATTTTCTATTTCTGGTATGTATATGTTAAATAACTTATTCACCACCTGTGCCAACATGCTGACATAACAGAATATTTTTTGCATGAAACACAGTACTCTGTCCCTTGTGTTTATGCAATTAAGCAAGTTTTTTTTAAGTAGAGTGTCTGTTCCTTCCTATTTCTCATGTAAATCTATTATAAAAGTTACTCAGCACAGCAATTCTATTTTAGTTGATGGTACTCAAATAGAGACCACCAGACACTAAGGAGTGCCAAGCTTTAGGCAGATGAGAACAGCTAACACTAGCAGTACAGGCTGAATAACTTGTGGACTGAATAATAGATTACTTTTTAAAAATTTTATATGCATAAATACAGCCACACCTTAATTATCTGCATTCTGGTTAAATATAACTCCTAATTATCTTGATACGCTCTTCTTATATCTGTTTATGTTTGCTAAAATGAATAGTCTTCAAGTACCCAGTATATTCACAAGGACATGAAGCTATACATTGCATAAGCTGGACTGCTGTTTATATTTGAAGATTGTTATCAGGTGACCATCAAAGACCAGTTTTACTTGAAATGAATGCTGACAGGGACTCAGCTATGCTCTTCCACTTAATCCTGAGCCACTGTAACTGCATTACTGAGATGGAGTGTCTAATTAGTTCTGGAAATGTTATCGAAATCCAGGAAGAGTAGGTTGGCTTGTAATAGCCAAGACAGAGTTAGTCAGAAACAGGTATTCTCTGAGGATAAGCGGGCTCACAGAAGTAAGGAACTCAAAAACAGTCTATGGAAATTAATGACCTAACACCCTCAAGCTGTTTTCAGATCAAAACAGCTGTTCTGTAACAGCTGAGTTGCCATCCTGGAATCACCCAGTTGCAAGTAACCTCTACAGTGCCCATCCTACAGGAATTTTGCAGGAATTAGCTGTAATGGCAAACAGGACTTAATGGCTCTGCAGCTGCCTGACTGCCGGAAACAGGAGCCTCATTTGGCCCCTTCTTCACCCCTTGGTGAAACATAGGCATTTGCTTAAGCTTCGTAAGAAGAACAATTCCACAGAAATCATCAACACAGCTCATGTGCTCAGCATCTACCTTTTTTGTGCATTTTCCTTTTTTCTCACAGAAGTGACAAGAATGACATCTGCAGTAAAAAGCCTGAAGCTGAAATGGGACAAACAGTTGCTTGTTATTACAAAAATATTAAGAGCAAATTAGTCCACCCAACCAATTCTAAGTTGCATGCTAGTTCTGGACTAATGTAAATGGCAGATGGGAAATAGCCTCCATGTGTTAATGACTTAAAGCATCACTGTAAACTGACACTGCTCTAACACAAGTGTCAACTATTATTCAATATTACAAACATAAGCCAAAGGAGTTACCATATCAGACTAGATTTTTGGTTGATTAGCTCCAGCATGCTGCCTCCAGCAATAGCAAAGAAATTTATGCTTTGGAAGAAAAACATTTCTATCTGTGATGTACCTAATCAGCCTCCAGCTGAATCACCACTCACTACTCTCCATGTTGAAGTCTCTCCACAAACAGATCCTCATTCCACTGGAAAAACTCTGCAACTGCAACATATCAGAAGAGCAATATAGTGCAGGAACATGCAGTCTTTCCTCAGTCTAGGGAGCGTGGTCCTTCTGCACGCTGTGGATGGAACAGACTAACTCCAAAACAAGAGGGCAGCGGACAAAGACAATTTTATTGCTAAAAAGCTAAAAGTGCATTGAAATAAATAGTATTTAGAGCAAAATTCATCAATCGGCTCTCTCAGACAAAACTTTTCTATTTCAATTCAGCTCAGCAAGCACTAGCTGACATGAAAAGTAAGCACTGCCAAACTACAAGGAAAAGTATCAGTAACCTCACTACCTGTGGAAAAGGAGACATGACTTTCTAAAATGTTATTTTCTTCTCATATAAGGAATTAATTGAAGCAAAACCTTACAAACAGTTTGATTAAAAGTATTCATTAGCTTTCGTTGAAAAACAGACAAGGTCAAAACTTACATTCCCATTTATTAGACTAACTAATTTTAAGTGCTTGTTACGTATATTAGGTTACGTCCAGTCTCCTCCCTCAACTTGTATAGATCAAGAGGCCTTTGTGGTCTACCCTCTGGAATACAATTTTCTACACTACAGTAAAACAAGCAAGTAACAATCAACTGCTTTAATCTATGAGTGATGTAATGTATGATCCCTGACTGGCATTGCCCTTTGGTCCTAATAAGATTTTCACTACTCAGTGCCCATGGTAGCATAAGCTGACTGGCTGAACTAACCAGTGGACATTTTCACTTAGTCAGCTTCACCTGGCCCAAGAAATGGCAAACAATGCTACAACTTCACCCACGCTGTACACACCTAGTTACTCAAATACTGGGCCCTGGCAGGAATGCAGCCATTTAACAGTGTTGGGAACCCTTATTTGACACAGGCCATATTCCAAACACCAGGAGAGATCTGGGACACAGATATGTTCACAAAAATATTTTGTTCCTACTGATTAAGCAATAATGTAAAAAACACCCATCAAATATCAATTAAGGCCTGCTGCAATTAAGAGGACGATCTATTTAGATAGCAAATAATAATTTTGCTCTTCTAGCTATGCCCAGACAGACGCTGCTGGCTGAACCTTACAAAGCTGAATTAGGTAGTTAATCTAAAAGACGGGAAATTAAAGTTGTCTGGCAGGGTTGCTTCTGATGATTCCACCTCAATTAGACATAATTGTTCCAGATTCTAGCACCCAGTTTGAAGATACAGATCTCACCTAAGTGATTCCCAACAGCTCACCAGTTTACCTTGCTGCTACGTTTTAGGATGCATGCATGCCCTATGTATGGGTGTTTGGGTGTCTTAGGAAAAGTTTCTCTTTCATGCATTGGCTGCAGGAACCTGGCTTTTACCTACGGATGGCAGATTTCATCATTAAAGCAGCACAGCTGTCCTGTAAGTAACTCCTACACCAAATGAATTATGGCTAATGGGAGTCAATCTGTACCAGAAATGAAAACAATGGAATCCAAAGGAAGGAGAAAGGCAATTGGACAGCAGCGGGGAGGACTGGACTACCTTCTGCACATCCTTTGCACATCCCTGGCAAATCTGCCAAATGATAATTGTCCCCAGGCTGAGAAGACTCTCATACCACCAGCTGGAGGAGGCTGGGTGTTCAGTCACTTCTGAGACAGCGGACTGCAAGTCCTATGCTGTCCAGTGGTGGTGTACTTCTCTAGCAACAGAGATGGTACCTGCATGAATGAGCAACTAAAGCAATGGGAAAGAGTGGTGAAATTATCAACTTTACCAGAGGGTTCTGATTGACTTTCACTCTTTTTCAAAGGCAGTTGGTCAGTGTGAGAAGCTGGGGGTAGGCGCATAGACAAATATAGACAAATAGCTCAGACAAATCCAGCAATGATTCTCAGCATGCTACATTAAGCCAACAAAACCTCAGACCAACAAAGTGCAACAGAGAAAAGTAAGGGTTTTCCAGCGGTTATTTGCTTCACTTTCTACTGAAAAAGCTATCAAAGAACTCTGTGTGCTGCCAAGGTGGGAGTCCTGTGTCTCATCATTCACTTCTAATTTCCTAAGCATGTATTATTATGGGTTTTCTATGCAGGAATAGTTTCAAATTTACAAACCTGAACAGATCCTAAATAATTTCCTGTCCTCAGCACAAAACCATTTTTCACTATTTTGTCGAAGTTAAAATCACTTAAGAAATGTACCTCCTATTCATACGTGGCCTCTCTACATCGTCCATGCTCTGAATAAATAAGCATTTACTTTTTTTACATCTGTATCTAGAAAAAAGGTTGTCCTAACTTTAAATAGTGTGATTTTAAATGCAACTGTGTGCTGACTGGAGACAAAACACAATGTTAAGTGGTTCACATGTTTTAGGATTATAGATTTTCATTTGCTTACATGCAAAACCGTTTTTGCATAGAAGAGGACTGAAGTTCTCCTTTGTCAGGAATGAAGTAGAAATTCTCCAAACGTCCACGTCCACACAACTCTGCCTAACCATCTGAAATCTGGTTACAGTGATATTTAATGACCTTGTACATAATATTGCGACAGATTTAAACTGATCATAATGGACTGTTAACTGTAAGATTTAGATTAACTCATTATATGGAAATACTATAGCTATTACAGGAAATATTGTATGTTTACCCAGTAGGAAAAACAAGATAAGCTCATTACAAACTCCTCATTGCAAACACCACGTGAGCCGTCTAAGAAAAAAACATTTATTCTTTTCTATCGTATTCAAAACCCCTCAGTATTTTTAAGAACAAGAAAAATTATCAATGTAAGGTCTTATTCTATGGAAACAACTCTTTCTCCAACTCTCAGACCTGCAGGGGTGACAGTTGTTTGGTTTTGCTGTTAATGCATCTGATGTACATTTGAATTTGCAAGTTACACCCACTAGCAACTTCAGAACACACTCTGATTATTTTAACACTGCCCTTACATTACAATTTCATGTAAGTGACAATATTTTCAAACTGTAACTTGGCCAGAATCTTGAAAATGCATTCAATATTCTTGGCATGCCTTAAGGATACTGGATTCTAAAACATCTCTATTATGAATTTACAAAGACTTAAACTTGACAAATTAGCTCATTAGAAGACGAACTGCCCTTTTAATGCCAAGAATAACATACCTTCTCCTAAGTTAAACTATAGTGCATATATTCTTATTGATTATAATATTATGTCCTTCATAAAAATGAAATGCTGAAGACTTTTAAGTAGACTTGTCAAGAAATTAACTGTGGTCTGTTTGCAAACCTCCACAATCATAATTGCCAAAAGCCTTGAAATGAAAAATCTTAATGTAGTCAAGAACATCTTCAAATTGAGCACGCATCTCAAGAACTAACCTTCTCTAGCTTATAAAATACATGAAAATACAAATTCTGTAGAACTTGATCTAAGGGAGTTATATTTTGAGACGTTTCTCACCCAAGCCAATTGGATACAGAGAAATCCACCTAACAGAGAAAGCGGACAGGGAGAAAACTTTTAGAAAATGGAACACAAATTGTTCAAACTCCTCCCTCCCACTACTCATCTCACAGAGAGGAACTGGGATTCAGTAAAGATATAAAACTATTTATAATAATACGGTGTCACCAACTAATATAAATCCAGAGTTATTTTGTCAGTGTTGTAAGTTACTATAAATACTTACTGCTGCAGATGGGATCAGAATCTATCCCCGACGTGACAAGGAAGTTAAGCAACGATTCAGCACTTACTAGTGCTAAAAAAGGATGAGAAGCGTTTCCTGGCTTTGTTCTTCCCAGCTGCCTGACAGAGTACGGGCAATCCATCAGCCTAGACTGGTGGAGGTCACAATTTAGAAACAGATTCTCAGACAAAGTCAAGGACATCCTTGAGAAACACTGAAGATGTGAAGCATCTGGCTTCTTATCAACCCTTGCCTGAGACAACAAACGTTGACCATTTTCTCTCTCTGCAGATACAAGAGACTACTTCACAGTCTCTTGAGACAGAGTAAATTCCCCAAGGCCTACTGCCATACTTTCAGCAAATATCCTTGAAATTAACAGTGTATTTTTATGCGCCTTTCCCCTTCTTTACATCAAAAAACATTAAACACATTAAGCACTTCATAACGTTCAAACAAGAGCAAGAACAGTTCAAACAACTAAATGCAGTAATTCAAAAGTCTTACGTTCATCTCAAATGCCAGTGGATCAGCAAATGCCCTTAGCCCAGTGGTGCAAAGCACAAGCACTGAAAACATACTGCACTATTGAGAATAGGGTACAAACTGCAAATTCTTGAAGGAACGGAGGTACATAAGCCTCTTACACTTAGTGCCACACTTCTCTCTCGGACACAAACATGGGGCAAACCTGCAGAAAAGTTAGCACAGTAAAACTTAAATTTGCCTGTGATCTAAAAGGGAATCATGACTTATTCTAAGCACTTTAATGAACCAAAGGGACTGCATCAAGGTGCCAAACAGAACTGCTTTCATTTCGTTTTCCAGTACTAGTGGTCTGAGCAAGAAAACCCAGTGAAAGTCTTTTTTCTTGAAAAACACCAAAGGCCTAGAAAGAGCGAAAGGATGAAGAGCTTAACTACACATGTACAAGAAAATACAGATGAGCTGCAATATCTCTCAGGAAGCTGTTGTGCCTCAAAAGGCACTCCTATGGTTGCCCTGTATTTATTTTATTTCAGCAATGGATTTGCTTGCATTCTCCTACAATTTCCTAAGCTCCCAGATTTTATACAGGGAGAGGCCACTTACTTTCCAGTGGCAAAGAGAACAGAAAATAAAGATCCCATATGAAATTAAAAGTTTAAAGTGATCAGATATATGGTTAATGATCCTCACATTCCAATTTACATGTGTGCATAAAACTAATTAATACACTCTTTCCTTGGATTTCACCTCAAAATCTGAAGGCTTCTTTCCTATGTACACTGAAGAATGGATTAGGGAGATAGAGCACATTCATATGAATGCTAGAGTAGTTACACACAAATGGAAGGGTGGTGAGTGGAGTGGGGCAAATTCTCCACACTAACCTCTATACTGTCACCCATTCCTGTTTGTTATTCTAGTATCCATGATCTCCTGTAGTAAACTCTCATTTTGCAGCTGTAACAAATACAAAACGTGATATCACACAAAGCAATCATAAGGTGCAGGTCACAAGAAACCAAAAACAAAAATAAATAATTCTCTACAATGTCATTTTGGTCTTATGTTCCATAATTCTTAAGGATGCAGTATATGACATATTATCTACATTATCCAATTCCCCTGGAATATCTTGTACTGCAACAAGGAACAATCAAACCCTAAAAATTAATTCCCTAAAAGTACTCTAGGAGCAATATCTCTGTTTGCTTACAGATAGCACAAATTGAATTATTTTCTTTTGCCAAGCTTGCATAGTATCTCTATGAAAAATGCAGGAGAGATGTGACTGTGGACATCAGACTTATTTACGATTGCGAAATGAATGTACAGGAAGTACCCATGTAGATTCGACTCACTTATGTTGCCATCCAAGGGAAACCAGGACCTATGATCAAACTAGATTTTCTTTGTCAGCTGAGATGACAGGATAATTTTTGAATACTGTAGCTGGTGATATTCTAGGCCCCAACCATCAAGAGTGCTGATATTTGATACACAAATCAACAGTTTCAACCAGTCTGGAAATAAGCCACAGAAAGTGTTGATGGTAGGCATATAAAAAGGCATCACTACTGCCTGTCTCAGCTCTCCCAATCCTCCAAAGGCGCTTGACATACCAGTTGCCTGCATAACTGTTCCTTAAAAGAGAGGAAGTGAATGATTCTACTTCAGATAGTGATATTCAGTGGGTAAGAAGAAAGCTGGGAGAACTCTGAGTATGTGGGGAAGAGGAAAAGTGGCGTGCAACATCAAGGGGTAAGCACAGGCCACAAGCACACAAAACCATGGTTGAGAGAAACGTGAGATATAAATCCTTATTATACTACAGGAAGGGACATGAGGGCACACAAGGGACAAAGAACTTGGAGAAGACCTCAAGCATTGGCCTGAGGAACATCTTTTGCAACTGTAGCTCTCTGCATCTATTTCTATGAATCAGTATGCACTACCTTTGCCCTGTGTCACAGCCTGACCCCTGTCACAGCCTGCAGATACAGGCAGTAAGAATTCTGACATCTTCAAGAATGACAAGAGTGGGGCCCTTCAGCTAATTTAGTAAGTCATTGTCTTCTCATTTATTCAAAGCTCTCCATTTTATTTCAAATTTTAATTACAATTCAAATGCAACTTCAGGTGGAGAATGGCTTATTCATACACACATCTTTTTATTGGATTATTATGTTTTTTACGGCAACACTTCTGGGGTGAGGTTACAAAGATTACATCAAGGAATTTCCAGTTTACAAGTCTGAACTTCTACCGTCTCTAATAGGAAAGGTCTTCTTGCACTCAGAACTACAGGTCTCCTCATCAGAAAATCAAGAATTTGGATTAATGTAACCTTGTCTATGCCCTATATCACCCTTGTATAACTGAGATTTCCAGCTGTTTACAAATTAAGAGATATCACTAACTACATTTACAGATTAAGAAACTGGGGAGAGTAGTGGGACAGAAATGGGTAGTGGCTCGTGCTGTCCTGCAGTAAAAGTAAAGCATGACTGGTTCCCATTTCTCTGCTCCAAAACCAAGAAAAGTCTGCCTCTATTTCCTCAGTCTCATGTTTTAAAAATTTTCTCATATATACCACCAGAAAGACTCATTCATCTCTTTCTAGGTAAAATGATCTGGAACTAGGAAATAGTCTTTCAAACGTATTACCAACAGCTGCTGCTGCTCTAATGGGAGGAGCATGCACTTTCAAGTTCTTGTATTCCAGGAGAAAAAAAATAAATACATAAAAATAAAAATTGCAGGAATAATTAACAGTCCAGTTGAATTTTGTTGGATAAAGAAAAAAGGAAAAAAAAAAAGATACACATCTAGGTGCAAAGCCATGCATCTCAAAAAATCATCATGTCTTCTGTAATTTGCTTAAAGTTTTTTGTTTGTATAAACTATTTACGTTTAAAGACTGTTATGATCTACAAAAATAACAGCATTAGAACCACTCTCATGACTACATAAACATTAAATTCACCACAGGTGAATTCAGCTTCTTTCACTGCAAGGAAAGCAAAGCAGTGCCTTTAATTTATGGTGTTTTAACATTTAACTCATTTCGAACAATGTAACCTATGTTCTTATAATGACCTCAGAACCCCTACACCGGCAAAATACAGCCCTTCAACTTCATGCACAAAGAAATTTTGGAAGAGTTCCTTATATTTACATAGTAAGCTCCCAAAAACACCACTGACCATTAAGTTCTACCTCCTGCATAGCAGTTGTCTTATTTCACTCAGGTTTGTACTGACCCCAGTAACTTGCTGCATATCTCAAACAGTCTTTCCAAAGCTTAACCAAGATCAGCTTTTAGCCTGTAAATTCTGCATTGAACTTACTCTTTCAACTACAGTAGTCTTTACTTAAGGGCAAAAAACATTAAGGACTAAAGTTAAATTAAAAAGAAAAGTTATTCCTGTCATTTACTTTAATAATTAAAAATCATTCTCTAATATGAATTTACCTAGTCTAGGCTTCAAACCTTTGTGTCTTGCTATGCTTTTCATCTAATGAATACACAATCACCTCTCACTTATTTATATGCTCTGGTAAAGGACGATAAGGTCATCCTTTAACCTGTTTTTAGTAAACAAATAGACCCCACTTTGAGTCTCTCACTTTAAGACACTTTGCTAGTCATGGTATCCAGGCCTTTGACAATCTGTCACATCAACACAGCAAACTACCATTTGACAAAATCAACCTTGATATTATAGCTTCACTCTGAAGAAAAACACTTCATAAAAAATACAAATACCTGGCTATTCTTATTCCACAGACCTGACAGGACGTATTAAGAGAAAATAAGAATAGATGAAAGGCTGACTTGGATTTATTTTTCCTGGTAGCACTCCAAAGCCAATGCCAGTGTCAGAAAGAAAAAACAAGCTGAATTCTCTACTGACCAATACATCTTCAACAAAATCGTTAACTAGATTTTGATGGCTGAACATTTACTGGGGGGGACATGCATGCCAGAAATGAAGAACAACCTCACTTGCCAATCAGATTGTTGACACTGTACAATACTGCTAATATAATAAGCCACATTTCTTACTTCTGAATCCTACAAATTTGGGTCTGGAAGTGCCTGGGACAGATGAGGAAAAAAAGGAATGGGGAAAAAAAAAAGAAAAGGAGGAAAAAGGGATGTATGTTGATGCTTCACTTGTTTTTTATTTCAGAAAGTTCCAGATCCAGATATAGCCACAGAGGATGGCTTTCTTCTCCCCTCAAGTACACAAGCAACGGCGGTTGTACAGGCACTGGCTGCAAAAGAGGCTCTATCAGATGCACAGAGCCAGAACACGGAATTCGATCACAAATACTTGTTTGGGCTACCGGACTAGCCTGTACGTCTTTGTACCAGCCTGCAGTTTCAAAGAACTCTTGCATGTGCACTTTCTATTTCAAAAACAGCAGAAGGGGCTCAAGCACGAAGTCATCCTCTTACAGGGCTTTGGACATTCTGTCAGTATACAAAATATAGACAATCTGAAAGAAAGACATGCTGAATCTGCAAGGGAAGAGCTGAGGTTTGGAAGTGAGAGCTTAACTGACTGTCAGTATATTGTATATCAAGCCATCTGCTCCTTTCCATGTTTAAAAAGCCTCAGAGCTGTTTTCACAGCATTAGAAGTAACCTTTGCAGGATCCGTGCTACAGATAAAACACTTGAAGATTTGAGGCTGAGGCCTCCTAAGCTTCTGTGGGTCAAAACTGTAATTCCTGACTGAGGATAAGCAAAAACCTTCACTGTTCCTCAGATGACTCTCCCTTGCAGGTGCCATCACAGAAAATGTGACACAAGCCACCTTTGCTTTTCAGCATTAGACGGTAGTGGAAAGAACCTTATGTGCAGGGACAGAAACTGATGGCTGCTTCCAAATCCAAACACTTCCATAACTTTGCTCTATATTTAGCAGCTTTTGCAAAAACTGCTCACTAATTGAACAACCACAGATACACCTCCACAAACATGTTTTTGCTCCACAGAAAAGGTCTTGTGTATATTATTAAACGCATTCAGAAAAAAGCCCTCTTTGTGCACTTTTCATATGGACCTTCCTGCCAGTGTGCCTGAAGCACACTGCATTCAGTGTGCTCAGCAAGCATCCTCAACTGGAGCTGTATACAGCAGTAACAGCATGATAATTAAGGCTAACTCCTTCTCCAATTGAGAAGTACCAAGTGTACCATTACCAGAAATAACAAAAGTATATTAAAAAAATGGAATAGCTATTAGCCTTCAGGCCGCTCTTTGGTATTTCATGGCATACTAAACAAGAAACCTCACGATTTTTACCCAAGTAGTTTACAACCAGACACACATGCAAGTTCTCTGCTGGCCAAAAGATCTCCTGCAGTCAGATGCTATGCACTTGTTATCAGAGGACTTTTCCATTAGCCATTTGCTAATTTTAGTTAATGACATCAGGTTAAGAAAAGACGCTTTCTCTTCCTACAAGAAGAGAAAAACTGCAACACATGGAAAGGTGTTAATCCAGTATTGTCCTTCAAGTCACAGACGTAACAATGCAGGAACTGCTAAAGGATGGAGAAACAAGCAAACAAACAATCACTCTGCTTTTCTGTTTGCATGAACATGGTCATTCTCACAAAAAGCAGCTTCATTTTCACTATAAAACTGTCTAACAGCGGTAAATGAGACCCATCAAGATCTCTTCCTAATAATTCAGAAATATACCATTTTGCTTGCAGCAATTTCCACTCTAGATATGAGAAATTTAAAATCAAAACCAAAGGAAGTAGAGTAAAAATGTTGATTTGCTGCTGTTGTTAATGCAGCCTTGGAAACAAACTGCTTCTGCTCCTTTGGTTTGACTTTGCATCTCTCTTATTTTCACGCAATTTCCTTACAAGCAGTTTTTCTTCTTGTTTAGTAAGCAACCAAACAGTGACAACAAACTTTTCTATGGTTTCCAATGTTTCTTAAATGCCATGTTTATAAATGTAACTGCAGATAGAAATTACTCTTGCTACCTGTCCCTAAAAATGCAAGGCTGCCCTTTAAATGTTTGTTTTACCTTAAGTTCATCCATGCTGTGGAAGTTAACGAGTCCCCTGAAACTCCTTCATAAATACTTTCCTTCCTGCAGCATCTCTTTTCTATAGAAAGTGCCTGAGGAACCTCTATAAAGATCAGTCGTATGTGATAAAAGCCATAACCTTTTACCAATTTGTGTGTCTTAAAATAGAGGAAGATTCTTTTCAACATTTGCATACAAGGTGAGACAGCATAAAGACTAATTGAGAAGTGCCATTTGTTTCCCATACTTAAAATAAAAACAATAATAAGAATGTACAAGGGAGTTACCTTTACTTTCAGGGCATTTTTCTTTTGGCAGCAACCCAGGCTTGTATTCTATCAGCCTACCAAAGGCATGCCTACTGCAATCCTATTTAAATCTCTTGCACACAAAAAAAATCAAACAAGCTGGAAACTGTACTAATTGTTCTCAGTGGGAACAACTTTCAGATTGTTTAGAGAATGTTGTCCAACATTCTTTAAAAACAAAAAGACCTAAATTTTTAATGTCTACCTCCTGTACAGACAGCATCCATTAGCACAAATGAGAATAGTGACCATAAACCATGCACAAATCCACAGTAGTATCACGTGTGTGTCAAACAGCTGGACATTGTCTTATGCAACCTTCTTTGACTATCAGAGATGCCTTAAAGTAGAAAAATAATTCAGTATTTTGGGGTATGTGAAGGAGAGGCTGTTTTCTACAGCCCCTCCTATAGCTGTTGTCAGTACCATGAATCATAGAACCATAGAAACACAAGGTTGGAAAAGACCTACAAGATCATCTAGTCCAACTGTCATCCTATCACCAATACTACCCACTAAGCTACTAAACCATATCTTGTAGCACCTTGTCTCTTAAAGCGCCTCTTAAAAACCGCAAGGGTCGGTGACTCCACCACCTCCCTGGTCAGGCCGTTCCAGTGCCTGACCACTCTCTGAGAGAAAAAGGTTTTCCTGATATCTACTCTAAATCTCCCCGTGCGCAACTT
>VXAL01004009.1:1875-44257 GCA_013399475.1 Chauna torquata | reverse complement strand
CAGGAGACACCTGTGGGCGACCGTGTCAATGGCTTTGCTGAAATCTAAGCAGATAGCATCAACAGCCCTTCCCTCATCTACCAGTCTGGTCACCCTATCGTAGAAGGAGATGAGGTTGGAAGTTGAGTCACATGGTATGTTGTCGCTCCACTGAAAGACTTCAGGGTTACTAGTACTTAAAATCTGATGCAGCCTGAAAGGCTGCCCACCTTACTGCCTTCATTTTAAGATTTTACTTTTTGTGTTTGGAGGTGGAGGGGCAAAAAAAAAAGTCCTACGGGCTCTCATGAGCAAACCTTAAGAATTCCATTCTACTCATTAGTTGTTGCTGTAAATGAACTGAGTTTCAGAACTGTTTTGTGAGGGCACAGAAGATGAGCATCACAGACTAGATTCAGACTGTGTGTAAACCTTCTTAGGTCAACTGAATTACCTTCGCTTTCCTCAGTTCTGAACCAAAAACATGGAGACAAATTTTGATTTAAGTTGTATCTGTGCAATCATATTAATTTCAATGGTTTCATGTAGGAATAACTACCCTAGAACTTGGTTCAGTGCATAAAAATCTCAAGATAAATTATTTCATGCGAGGAACAATCAAGAGAAACTGATTTTAAAGAACTATTTTGATAATATGCTTTCAAAGGGAATAACCTCATCTTCTCAGACTTTTGTTTTTCCATTGCAACCTTGACAGATGCCTTTCTGGACTGTAGGCCCCTAGAGAATACGTGCATAATGCTCATCAAGTGAATAACCCCACTGACATCAGAAACCTCAAAGACAAGCAAGCACATGACTAAGACAATGAAGAGTATTCATTAGCAACACAGCTTCTGAAAAGCAAAATGAGAAAAAGCTAAACAAAAGCTCTAGCACTTTGACATAAGCTTTAAATAAATACGAGTATAACTTTTCAGGTCAATACAACTATTAAGAGGGTGCTGGTCACACTGCATATCACATGGAACTAATGATGATGCAATGCAGCTTCTCCTACACATGCCCAGTCGTCTTCTAACAAAACAGGTTTTCTGTTAGAGTTCTCATTTATATAGCACTGGTGAGACTATACCTGGAACCCTACATACCAAACAGAACATCTCAGCCACAGGGCTGACAATAGCATATTGAGAACACAAAACAATGTCATAAAATCAGAAAGTCAATTTCTCCCACTCTGTAAAGTACGAAAGGAAGCAAAAAGATTTGCTAAAGACAAGATACAAATTACCCAGAGGAAAAGGTAAGTTATATACCACCAGTGACTGGAGTCTCTTTTGACTTTTAAAAGGCCACTTGGTACTAGCTTAAATCCAAAGCTGGCAGTCTGTACAACAGCACTTGGGACTCCCTTGGAGCCCCTATATGGATTAATACTGTAACAATGACAAAGAAAATGGAAGAATGTGTGTACTACGTATGTGGAACAGGAAAAAAAAAATGCAGATAGCTTGACCTGACATATAATTGCTGTCTATTTTAAGACTATTTATGGAAGGGCAATTGAGGGTTCAATATTTATTGAGTAAACCTACGTGCACCTTAAATTCATCAGCCTTGTGTGTACAATGGTAACTCTCGTATGCACTCAGTACAAGCTAAACCCAAGACTCTCTATATTTTATTACAGAAGAGACTAAATTGAAACAATCACAAAAAAAATGTGAGGGAACTTGCTGAGGAACAGTTTGATGAAATCTTTAGTAATACAATCTCAGGCCCTTTGCCCTCTATAGTCTGCTATCTGCCTATGATTTTCCCTGAGATCCACTCTCTCTCTGGGTTGCTGAAATGCTGTTAGTGAAAACATGCTTTTGAAAGGCAGTTCAGAGAAAGGCCTGCTTGTTTCATGCGAAGAGCCAAAAATAAAACCCAAACATGAGACACTAAATAAAATACTTCATCCATATGCCAAGTGTAACGGACCAGTTTCATCTTCAACACTGTCTTTAGAAGCGGATACGTAACAGAAAACTCAATTTTGTCTCAGCAATTCAGAAGATGAGTCAAACAGAGGGCAAAGAGGAAGAAAAAGTAGAATAAACAACGGGTCCATAATGTACAGAACTAATGATGCCTAGCTTCCCACCACCTTCTGTTTGGTATTTTGATTCACTAGTAACATACAAGCTCTAGCTAAGTCTCCACGTCAGTTAAGGCACTGATAAAGAATGGATGTGTATGTATATAAATGCACGTTCTCAGTGTGAGCTCACACTGCAACACAACTTTCTGCACTAGGGCAGCTTTAGGAGGCCTTTCTCTACCCAGTCAACTGTTTTCCAAAAAGTAGTAAGAACTTAGTGTCTTTGAGATCAATTCCCCTCTGCAGGGTTTAGCCCAAACCAACCAGCCAGGTTCAAAAGTTCCCGCATATGAACACATTCTTATTCCCACAGGCAACCTTATTTCTTCAGGATATTACACTGCAGTTTACTATTCCATAATGATGAAAAATAGAAAACTCTCCCCCACACACCTTTTTTTTTTAAATCCTCATTCCCCATCATATAATGTGTTTTGTAATTATAGCAATATCATCTTTACAGACTTACTTAATGAAAACAGCTAAGATATTCTGCACCTCTTAAACGTTGAAGTATAAATTCAGTCGGGGGTGTGTGTGTGTGTGTGTGTGTGTTAGAATATGTCTGTCCTCTACTTACATTTTAAGCAGATCAGAGCACCCACTCTCTAAACAGGAAACCTTAATGTACTCAGTAATTGAATTTGAAGAAGAGATATTTAAGATCAGAGCCAAGGGTTAAGTAAACGTTTTTTCTTCCCTCCCACATGCCCTACCAGCTATGCCAATAACATTCTCCATTTTCCTAGTGTATACAATCAGTTAAGAAAGGGATAAAAAGGTCTTGAGACCAAGGTAAGAATAGAAAGTCAAACTTGAAGGAAAAAAACAGCCCACAAGCTTGCCATTTTCAGTTGAACCTGCAGAAAATAATGAGCCATTCAGCAGAGGTATCTGATTCATGTTCAGACATCTTGAGTGTTATCAGTAACAAGCTGTCTGTGTGTTGCTGGCTCTCATTTACAGACTTCTCACCACCGCTAACATATGAATTGAACATTGCAAAAACAACTGTTGGAAACTCAAGAGTGTCAACTGCAAACATAGTAGACACTGCAAAAACACTGCAGCTCCTGAACATCTAGCCTCCCAGTCTGAAAGCAAGTAGCCCATATATTTTATCACCTCTCAGACTCTCTGTAAAGCAAACAAAAACCAGATTCTAAACAAATGATGATCTGCAGTCAGAAATGCAGAACAAATCAGCCTCCCCCCCGGCCCCAAAAAAAGAACAAAAAAAAAAATGCTAAAATCTTGAAGACATCAAGTTTCTGTAACTGAATATGGGCAACATGTTCAGCTGCAACAATTTACTTTAAGAAACACCTAAATAAACTTATAGTCTCAGAGTATGGTTTTAATTATTTCTATTGCTTTGGTGCTCCAGATCAGCAACCCAGTCCACACACAACGGTGATAGGAAATACCTTCTGATCTTTCAAAATTACCAGCAAAAGTATTGAAATACCATTAATGGTATTATTAAATTCTTCCAAGAAGGGTGAAAGCTACTTAAATGGCACCACGGACATGGATTAGTACATGTTGGGTCAGCTGCCAGGCTCTCCAGCTGCCCGACTAACTGCAGCTGCACCACCAGCCTCTGTGGAAAATAGCTGGGAGTGGGGTAAGAGACACAGCTGGGTCCAGGGGCCTAGGCTGAGGCACAGCATTGTAGATCTGCTGGTACTGGGGCAGCAGCATGATGCATCACTGGTATCACGTCATTGCCCGCATCAGAAGGCACAACACTATCACACTAGCACTATCACTCACACTGGCCTGCTCTCTCTCTGCCTCCAGGAGCCTACAAGTCGTACAGAACAGAGCAGGATTTTATACCACATACCGATAAAAGCTGGCCCCTTCAAACACTGTAACTGCCTCAGAGACAGCCAGTTCCTCTGCTGACAGTAGCAGTAACACATAAGAAAGCCATCCTGCCTCAGGTTCTTTCTTAGCAAGGTACAAAGGGAAAGGAAAACACTAATAGGAAGGAGAACCGTCTGGCAGGGGAAGCTGACGCTGATTCAAATAAATTTAACTAATCTTTAAACCAAAGGTGTGGACCTTACAGGCACATCTGCAGATTAACACTGCTACTTCATTATTGTGGAAGACAGAAGTGAGATTTTAAGGCTTGAGTCTGAGACCAGGATCCGCAGTCAATCAAGAACAACAGTAGAATTAGGGAACAGCTAAATGGGGTAGGGGACTAGAAGGCGTTCCAGTATCACTTAGTTTTCTAAAAACTATTCTCAAATATTATACATGTAAGCTTTTAAAATCAATTTAGGAATAAAAGAAATAAGCAGCAAGAAACCACAACCAGTTGGTTACAATACTAGTCTTAGCCTCAAGCTATAAGAGGCGAAATACTTGCCTCTGCAAATGTTGTCTCAAACCAAGTAAGGCTGGCATGGCTGCCTGATTACAGCCACAAGGTCACTACTTCTACCTACCAGAGCTTCTCTGAATAAATCATAAAAGAAACCAACACAGAACACCCTAATTGCCTTTTTCTTTTCTATCATCATTGCACTCTTTTAAATACTCCTACAATACTGCTACAGTTGCATTAGTACTCTGAGTTGCCATGCCACTGCTAGATCACCATTTGACTCTGAATTTCAATTCCTATTTATTTTTGGTCTCTATACCACAGCCCACCATGAAATATCATTACAATTTGCTAGGCCTTACTTGTCAATTTGGTGAGAAAGATATCTTCATACAGGGTTACATCAGTAAGCGCTAACCACAGCAGAGCACCTCCTGGATATGCAACACATCCAGTGAACAGCAAGTAAATTCTTAATGATAAGGAATCACATCAAATATCAACAAGATGAGTAATTACTGAGCACCTACATTAAAAGTTCTCCTATTTAAGACCATACTAGGCTGCTGTTACAGATGGAAGAACAGATTCCGTGCTGCTCACATCCCCTTCAATTTATTGGAAAGTTACCTCACTGTGATCAGTGATGCTGAGAAGAATACATAAGCCTACAATCAATTTTTTTTCCATCAAATGCTATCCATTAACATGCTTTTAAATTTTTAGTAGCTGGCCACCTGAGGTAACCAAGGTGCCATCCTGAGTAATGACTGAATTTTCTATATTTGTAAGAGATGTTCAATGTGAGTAGAAAACTCTGTTAACAGATGCATTTTAACTCTGATGCTCTTGCTCCCTGGACACCTCCAAACCCAATCTTAGCACTTCCATAAAGTTCTTCTTTTACCTTTTTTTCATGATATCCTCTATATTTAGAGCAGGTTCTTACCACTTCTATGGAAAGCATCCTTCTTCCTTGCACCTCCCTAGCACCATTTTCTTTGTAAATCCTTCTTAGACGGCTGACCTCTTGTTCTAGTTCTGGTCTGGTGTGAGCCTGCCCAACATACTGTTTCCTATCTTTGTTGGCCTTAACCTATCTTACAGCAACACGAAGAGACTTCACTAAGGATATGGGTCCTTTCCATGCTAATATATCATTCTCCATTTCCTTCAACATAGTATCAAGTAAACACGGACAGGAATGTACCTATTAACACTCACAGAGAATAGCAATCAACAGGTCACAACCCGATTAGTCACTTGAACAAATGAACAGAAGCCAAAAAGCAGATTGTGATGTCAACATTTGATATTTCAGAAAAAGAACAAGGAGAAAAAGTACACATTCAAACTAGAAAAGTTAATTCTGCCTCATAACACTTAGGCTGATTTTTTTCTTGGTGTTTGAGGTTAGTTTAATCATTATTTTGCTATAGATNGGCTTCATAAATAAATTCTGAAGACCCTCTTACACTCCTACTCAACTGGATCTTAATAAGGGAGTGATGCACAAAGAATCTAGTCCATCAGCTTCTGCTGTGAATAATGACACAAGTCCTGCACCTTTTACAATTTTCAGCCATGCTACAGAGGCTTGTCCTCCCCAGCATATCCTCCTCAACAAAACACATACCTCAGCTGACTTCTTACTAATCTGTCCACTGTTTCTGCTTGCATTTCATGTGATACGCTAGAAAAGTAATGAAAATTTGGAATATTTAGAAAACAAAAAGGGATATTTTGAGGTGGTGCTTCATGTAACAAACTGCTTTTACTTAGGGACAATTAGTCTTTTCAGCTGATTTTTCCACTGATTACTACAATACTGCTGCCAAGTCACTAACAAAGAATAGCAGGAAAGGATAACTTAAATACACAGACAGAAAAAGATAACAGGAGTATCTTGAAATCACATCAGATCTTACATGTTTTCTTTTGACTTCACAGATTGAAGCTACCTCTAGCTGTCCATGGAAATAGGGACCTCAGAGAAAAATAAGATTTTTAGTACTACAATGAGACAGAAGTGAAGATATGGAGCTGTATCGGGCTAATTAGACTGACCAAACAATACCAACTGGTGACATGGAGAAATCTAGTCGACCAGAATGACCACAGAAGATAAATTTTGGAACAAGTATCATCTAAAGTACAGTTAGGCAGCATGACTCCTCCTGTTCTTAAAAATGAGCAGCACTAACATGTTATTTCTTTTAGGCTATGGTAGCTTGTTGCCAAAACATATCCTTGCACAGAAAATGCTAAGCAGGAAAAGAAAGGAAGCCCGTCTATGTGAAAATCGTAACAGAACTCTACCTCATTTATTGATATAGCTTTTGATTACTTCAAATGAAATAAAATTTTACAGTTAGTGCTATTTTTTTCTTTCTTTGCACTTTAAGCTATGAAATGAGACAATCTTTCCCTTTTGTCTTCTCTTTCACATTTCTCTTATCTACATAACACTGTAGCAGTTGTGCTGATTGCACACTTATCACACAGTATTTATTGAACACTTCCCCTAAAATGCCATTAATCCTGTTCATTATAGGCTTATCTTATATTGTTTTAATTTCTAAAATAACATGAAGACAGAATACATTTTGGACTAGCTGTTGAAAATGCACATGTTAAAAGCACCTCATTGGCACAAAAACTGTTCTGCCTGCACATAAAAAATGTACCACTTGTGAATACATATTTACGAATAACCAGCCTCTCCTAAAGTAAATTTACCATAAACTGGTATGTAAAAAGAGTGTAGATAACACTTTTATCTACGTTCCAGTATCTTTTACAAATACTGTGTCAATGTAACAAGGTATGAATGGAAAGAGGATGAGAGGAGGGAAGCACTCTCCAAGAGATGAATATTAGCTAGAATAAGAAAAGCAATGAGACAGATGTTCTCCAAATCCAGATCTCAACAGAACTCACAAAATCCGTAACTTTAAATAGGAAAAGCCACAACATGGAAATTTTAAAACCACTGACAACTAGCTCTCTTCAGCAGAAGTCTGTGCTGCAGACCACTTGTTGCATCACTTCTGCCTACGCAGAAGTGTAAATACTCAGCACTTTGTAACGTGATCAAGAATACAAGGCTAAATGTACACCTTTGACCTCTCATTAGCTCATGTAAGGGGATATTTATGAGTTAGATGTATAAGATAGTTCAGCACATTCTCTGTTTCCTAAAAGTGATGGAACTGGAAAACTAAAAACCACAAAGGAAAACAACTTTGTACATGAAACAGTTACATGCATTCCTCAGCAAAAAGAAAATCTAAAAAGAGTATTTTTTTTTTTTAGAGAACTATACTTAGCTTGCAGCATCCTTGAGCCATATATGTAATGATTTCTCATGAACCTGTTCATGAACCTGTTACTGATTTCAACAACGTGTGATTGTACTAATAATTCTGCAGTACTAAAACAAGCCAGTTTTAAAGCAACACGCGCTATTGTGCACACTGATACAATCAGCGTTGTTCAGAAAATGTGTTTGAAATGTTACAGATCTTTAAAAACATGGGGAAAAGGCATGTAGCCAACTACATAGTGCACAAAGGTACATTACCAAGACCAAACTGTAGCAGTTACCCAGCATTATTTGCCCTTCATCTTCCAGGTCTCAGTCCAAAAAACCCTTTCAAGAGCAACCTAACTTCACAGCTACTCATATACTTAAAGGCAGCAGAAGCACTCAGCTTTCTCAAAACAGAAATCTTTAATATTTTACTACATCAAGGGTAGCCTAAAACCAATACATAATTATTCAAACACCTGTATTTCAGTCATCTTTAATGAGTTACTTTCTGCAGTGTTGCTCTATAGGTTACACAGACCATACTGGGAAAAGAGTTTTGTTTAGAATCATGGAATCACAGAAAGGTTTGGGTCAGAAGGGACCTTAAAGACCATCCAGTTCCAACCCCCACCTCCCCCCCCAGCCCCGTCATGGGCAGGGACACTTCCCACTGGATCAGGTTACCCAGGGCCCCATCCAGCCTGTCCAGGTCCCTCTGGATAGCCTCCGTTCCCTCCATCATATCAACTCCACCACTCAGCTTGGTGTCATCTGCAGACTTGCTGAGCGCGCTCAATCCCACTGTCTGTGTTCAAAATACGGTTTCATATGTTTTCTAATGTTAAATGTTTTCCAATGTTTCATTTATTTCACTTGGGATATCGAATGACAGGCATCAAAATGCCACAGTAATGTTTGCTTTTTCAAAGAATTGTGATATCCTTTCCCTTCAAGCTCACAAAACTACAGATCAATAGTTACCACAGTCTTCCTTCACAGGTTCCCATACTTAATAAAAATGGATCCCTGGTATGCAGGATGAGAGAATATATGGCATCAAAACAAGAGCAGTGAGACACTATCTCTGAATGCAAAGCCTGCACTGCAACCTATCGGCCCCAGAATCAAACACCCAGTGCAATGAGGCTTCTACATTTCTTCCAGGAATGAAGAACAGCACATTATTAGTAACAGCCTAAGGCAAACTGAGTAACATCACCAGCGTTCTCCTGCAGACATCATTGGCTTCTCAATCAAATTATGATTTACTTCGGCTTTTTTGCTATCTTTTGTAAAATTTAATGTACATTTAGAAAAAAGTACAAGGGCATTACACAGCAAAAACTCAAGCAGGCTGTGTGTCTGTACAAGCATTCACCTATTCCACAGGAAACCTTTTAGGTGTATAGTATTCAAGTTTATCATCTCATCTGCAGTAAAATCCTCACACAAAATAAATAAATAAGCTGAGTTTTGTATGTTTTCTAGCTGATCTTCCTTTTAGCAAATATATTTTCATTCTTCTGGCAGAGAGCAGGTTATATGAAAAGAATGTGTGAAGAAATGCAATTTTGAAAAGCAAAAAATAATAAAAATAAAAGCCATTTGAAATAAGAGTAACATCTAGGAGAGACTCTGCAGCTTAACTTCATTTGCTCTTCATTCCTACACTGTAGAGATATTTGAGACACACAGCTCTGACTGAGAAAACTGAGAGTACCTAGTGATGTTCAAGAGTCACTGAGATAATAACAGCAAATCATTTTTATTTAATATGAAACATTATCAAGAAAGCCACACCCAAGACTGAGTCACCCTCTTTTGCATGCCATCCTCAGCTGTCAATGCTAGCATTAGCTATATGAAGAAAAATGCAGTATTAAAAGTGTATTTAAATTCGAGTTTCTTTGAGCAAAATGTGAATGTGCACAGCTCAGATTTACATAGCTCAGGCATTGAAAGTGACAAAAAAATTATTAGTACATTAGATATTTCACAAGTTAGTGTACTTAAATAAGATCAGTGAAGTGCATTTTTATTGCCTGTTAGCCAGACTATCAAATTTGTACAAAATATCACTCATAACTGATTCTGATAAAAGACCTTGCAGAAGAAATTTTCTGCTCTAGGTTAACTTTACAGGTGGCTTTCCAGTGTGGTTCTACAGTGCATAACGGAGCAGTAGTTTACACAGATTCAAGGGGAGGATGCACAAGTTCAGGGCATGGAAATCCACATTCAGTTACTAAACACAGAAATCATGTTTATCTCAGCAAATCCATCAGAAGAAAATGACTGAAGTCTCAGAAGGAAATGGAAGGCTTGTTCTTGTTCTTTCTTTCTTCTTGTTGCTCACAGCTGCTGCTCAAAACAGGATAAAGGACAAGACACATCTTTTGTCTGATCCTGTACAGCCTTTCTAATGCTTTTAGGTAATGTTAAGTGTGGTATAAGAGGAAAACAGACCAGATAGAAATGCTACAAAGAGTTCTATACCACTGTTTACAAAAGGTATAATGCAGATGGAAGACTCCAAAATTTTCAGAATCAGTTGCCAAACAAAACTTGATTTAAACTCAATTTCATATCTAATGAAAGTTGGTAGCAATCTGACAAAGCACAACTGGCCTCGGTCACCAGCATCACTGCCTGAGAAGACAGGCAAGGCGGCCTTATGTTGGCTGGCCTGACTGTTGAAAGAAATTGTGCAAGGTCAGTAACAAAGTATTCTTTAATATTGTCTGCATTCTTTTCTGTCCTCTCACCCATCCACTTGCTCCTTTCACTTGTACACTATGATTTGTTTGTTACAGTGTAAATTGTTCAGGGACTGGAACCATCCATGATGTTTACAGAGGGCTTCACACAGTAGGTAACATTCAGTGGAAGCCTCTGCTGAAAAAGGAGTGATAGAAAATAAGATACGATAACAGCTGAGCTAATAGAACATTGCTATTCTTAATCCACTGAAAGCAGTATTAGACCTGAAGCAAGCAGTAGTAAGTCTAGTAATGCAGAAGACATTTCACCTCTGACACATGGCTACACGACTCACATTTTAGCCCTTCCTTAAAACTTATTTTTTCTGAAATGTCAATTTATTTGTGCTCCACAGCTTCACTTGTTCTATACTAACAAAAAACAGCTGCATAATAAAGTCTAAGTTTAGTTTTTAACTGACAGTTTGTTAACTGAATGCTCACCATCTACAGCAACATCCCAATTTCACTTCTGCTCTTTTCTGTCTTCTCTCTCTCTTCTTGCTCCATTTCATCTTCTGTTTAACTGAATACAGTAAATCCATAAAAAGGACCCTTCCATTTCTGCCTATAAGGTAAACTTGAGACCTAAGCCGCTGTATTAATTCACTTTAATTCACATTAATGCACAGAAGGCAATAAAATTGGCACAGTAACAGGGCCTCACAGTAACATAAGGGGAGTTTTGCTGCCACTGGCTCCAAATGAAGAATTTTTTTTTTCCATAGTCTTGTGTTCATAGCATTTCTGACTTCAATAACCTGCAGTTTTCTTTACTGCTCATAGAAAAGTCCAGGTTTAGTGTTCCCTCAGATGTTAGTTTGGTTTAGCACACTAACATCTCAAGAAGTGAGTACAAAAATTAACTAGGGAACATGTTTTGTCTCTGATCAGAATGATCAAAGAATTTACAGAAGAAACACCACAGCCTCTCTTTAAAGCACATTACAGGAAAACAGTGTTTTCAGCGTAGAAGGAAAAAAAAAATCTTGTTGCGGCACATCTTAGTTTCCATCACAATATATAAAGAATTCAAAATAACATACCCCTCAACTCAGCTACTTTGGTAACACTGTCAGTGCTGCATCTATACTTGTTTTGCCGATATTCTCAGAAAGTCAGAGATGTTGTTAACATGCTTAAATTCTCATATGACCATGCAGAAATTAAGGACTGACATAATTTCATCTGTTTGTGAAATTACACCAATTCACACTAGCTCTAAATTTGGCTTACAACTGAACACTGCTCTCTCATACAGCTCTCAGATTTCTGCACAGCTTTCCTTAAGAGTATTTTCAAAATGTGATGAAGTTTCTAGGCCTTATTATTCTTCAAACCCCATCTGTGTGAATCACTTTCATTTTATCAAATAGAAGTAGCTTCCAACAGCTTCATGTTAATGTAACCTCACAAAATGTGCTTGAAATTGGTGTTATGGACCCTATCGTTTAGGTAAAATCAAACAAGAACTGCATGACAGAGGAGAATTACATCCTGAGTCCCAGTTCAACAAGAACCAAAAGATCATCTTCCTCCCTTTCTAAACTCTGAGATCTGCATACAAGTAATCTTTCACAGACAATCCTTCAGAAAACCATTCTCAAATCCTCTAGCATACAAGGTCTGAAATAACCTGGCTCACAAGAACTTGTCTAATTTGTCTCCCAAATGCAATGTACTATCCGTTTTTCTTCACTCCTACTCTAGTTTCATACAAAGCTTTTTCTTTCCAGAGGCAGAGAAGTTAGTATATCTTCTTCTGTAATACACAGTATTTTTAGCATACCTTTAAATAACAAAGTGAGCAGAAAAGGGAATATTAAACAGCCTGTTGGAAATTAGCAGTTTCTCTCTCTTCCTGTGATGTTCAGAATACGAATCATCAACGCACCACTTTAAAATCAGTGGAAGTCCCACAACAACCACAGAAGTAAAAAAAAATATGATACTGTTCAAATCTCAAGTCTTTATCCTCCACTATGCAATCTTTTCTGTAGCACTTAAATAATAATAAAAAAGTTGATTTAAAAAAATAAATGGAGTTATTGGTTGTCTTTGGAAATCAATTAGACATCAAGAGCGAGCAGCCACACAGTCAAATTAAACAACACTAATTTATGAACAACTAAATGACTAACCAAACTAGAAGATCTGGTTGCAAAGTTAACAGAATGACAAAGATAAAGCTTTTGAAGTAGTCTTATTAAAGCTCTTGCTACCAGGAGAAAGACAGCAAGAGAAGCTTAAAAGAAAAAAAAAAAAGAAAAAGAGTGGATTATAGTTCACATTGACACTGATAACTTGAAAGCTATCGATATTTCCCAAATAAAATGTATCCTCTCACTTGATTCAGTGCCACCCACTACTGAAAGTAGTAAATAAATAACCTCATTCTTTCTCTCTCACCCTCCCCTTTTACAAATGCAGAGCTCTGGCTCCCTCCCCAAGCTTGCCAAAGAGGTAACTGAAATTTATTTCTGAAGCCTCAGGCAAAGTACTTTCATGGATTTGCTTCCTTATGGTGGTAGAAACTTGGGATAGACGCCCTAAGTGAGAGACTGCCAGAACTGGTGAACAGCTATGGAATTTGCACCTATTTCCTTGTGCAGTCTGGGGAAGCTTAGCTGACAATACAGCTTGCCTGGAGGGGGTAGGAAACAATAGGCACCATCTGTCCTCTAATTCAGAAGTGTGAGCATCTTAGATGAAAGATCCAGCCAGAGCACCAGAAAAGTATTGCAGCAGGGAGCTGAATCCATACTGATTAGCAAAGTATTACAGTTTACCTCATTTAGGCACTTACATGTGCATGAGCTAAGAGTTTCTATGTCACACTAGTGATTTCTGCTGCCCTCATGCCATGCAGTAGGCTTCACACTGATGATGTATAATGAAAAGTCTAACAACTAAAATGCACTGCTTGTCAAACGCTATATAGCTGGTCTAGTCTGTCACCAGTCACAACAATCCAGTGATCTGACAGGATGTCATACTCTTGACAAAAATGTATACAGAGAAATAAAAGAAAAATCTCTTGGCATTTATACATCACTTAAGTACCACAAAGCACTTTTATATAAAGGAATTGTACACATCTTATGGAGTTGCAAATTTACAAAGAGAATCCATTTGCCCTATGGGTGGATGCACAGAAAACAGCATATTTTGCATAGCCCTCATGATAACACAGAAGTCAAGGCATGAATCCAGAATATAACAAATCCACAAGAAATTTTTAAAATCACGCTAACTGCATTTACTTGTTACATCTGATGTCAACCTCCTCATTTTAAAAGTAAAAACTGGTAATAGGAAATGATTTTAGAACTCAGGAAGGAGAATGTTTATGTTAAAATCAGGCAATTTTAAGACTTGTCTGTTGCCTATAGCGTATTCTCAAGCAATGTTATTCAACATATTCTGTTATTCTAAAATTTTAGTAGAGAATAACTTTCCTTAGCCTCTCATTTCATCATCAAGATCTATGGTAGTCCAGGTGTTTGTGTTGTAGCTCCCCCAAAGCAAGCAATGCATATGGTCAAAGTATTTAGTTTCTGGACATGGATCTATCTATCTCAGCTACCAACGTTTCTGTCTCCAGTTGATTGCTGCCATAGGACTGAAACATCGGATCCAATGGATCTATAGGCACAACTGGAAACTGTGTAGATACACAAGAATCCAGGAAACTATGAGAAATATTTGTCAACCTCTGGCGTGCCGTGGACTGACTGTTACAGTTCACGCTGACGATTACTGAAAAAGTAATAATTGGTTAGATATATCACTGTCTGAGCCTTATTTCTGAGCCTTGATAGGACTGCATAGATGAACATTTAATTCTTAACAGTAAATATCTGAACAGATCAATTTAAAATTGCACTCCAGTACTTTGACAGACCGGACTCAATCCATTACTGTAAGGATAGAGCACTTAGAAAAAGGCCATGTGGCACACCCCCAAAGCACACCAGAAACACTTTTTCAGATGTCTGCGTAGGGTTTTTGGTTTTTGTGTTCTTTTGTTGTTGCTGTGTTTGTTTTGTTTTAAACATACAAAATACAGTGAATGAAAAGAACGGGCAGGAAAAAAGGGTGCCTTGCCCAACAGCAGGTTCCCCTTCAAACAATTATTCTGCTACATAATTCCCACCCGAATGCCAACAGATGCAGGCCCTAAGTATGAAAAGGGGGCTTATAATGAGAAGCATGAAGATATTTTCAAATGCAGGGCTGCCTCCTTTCCCCCCCCACCCCTTTTTTTTTTCATCCCCATAGCAAGATTTTATTTTATCTGGATGTGGGCATTCAGTATCCTGACTGAGCTAAAGTAATGCAGTAATTATGAGATACTTATCTAACCAAAAGAAGGTAATTTGCTTTCAGGTGTCATATCAGAAAGAGATGGGTATTAAGTGAGGGAAGGAGTGAATACTGACCTTGCCAGAACTTTTTTTCCAAAGCAATGAAAAAACATTCTTTCAGAAAAATATAGGGTTTAGCCAGCAACTTAAGCATTTGCGTAATCAAGTCCCAGTAGGTTATACACTACAGAGTAAATTACTATAGGAAAATACTCCATATAGAGGATAACTTTGCTGGAACATTCTCTACAGAGCAAGTCAGAGCAAAGACACATAAGAGGTCAATTCATAGATATTATGTGTATATATATATCTACAGACGAAATGCGAGGCAATACATGAGGAAAAGTTACTTTATATATAAATACATGTACATACACTATGTATGTACGTGCATAACGTGAGGGAAAGTGAAGCAAAACTGTAATGCAACAAGCAGTCCTTTCCTAGGCAAAAGACCAAGAAGTAAAAGACAATACGACCCAAGAAAGCTTAAAGAAAAGCCCCAGTGCAGTTTTTCACACCATCACGTTAGATTAGTAGTGTAAACAACTGTGAATATACAAAAGGTTGAGTGTGGAAATTAATATTCTCAGTCAAAACTGTAAGGAGAGACTATCGGACTTACGGAATGCAGCTGAAGCTCTGTATATTAATTCAGACATGTGGCCGTCAGTGTCCAGTGACACTGAAAACAAGGATTGACTTGTTTTCTTCAGCACTGTCAAAGATTAGCTGTATTCTACCTACCACCATTGTGGACCTTTGGGAAATAGGCTTGCGGCATCTCTGTTAGTAACTCAAAATCTGAGAAAGTCAGCTTTTTAGTAAGACATAAACAGTGACAGAATAATTCATTAGAATATTTAATAAATATTACCTATAACAAAACATCCTACTTATCCCTCCTATAAATCTGTAATACGAATTTCCTAATATTTTGTTAATATTGACCACAAAAACCATCATCAGCATCCTCCTCAAACTGCAAATTCAGTGACCATATGGTTAACTTATTCAAGATGCCAGATGGGGCTTTCTATTCCTTTTTCTTTCCGAGTAGTATCCTGACACCAGGTGCTGCCTGGCACTTGCCAGTCCAACTTTCATGAGAATCTCATGCGACTTGACAGATCTCCTAACAATTTCAGAGAAAATCTGTTAGGTATGTAAGTCTTGAGGATCTATTTATACACAGCTACAAAATTATACTCATCATACCTGGAAAGATTCTCATCTCTGAAACTGTGGAAGGAGGACCTCCTCCCCTCCAAAAATAAATAAATAAATAAATACAAATTGACTTCTCCAATTAATCTTTTCTGTCCTCAGAAGCTGAAAAACACCAATTACAACCTAAAAGGGAATTTACTATTAGTCTGCAAAGACAGACTATGGAAGGTTTGGGAGTTCTCTAATTTTCAGAAATTTTTATTATGATTTACGACTACCAAGTAGAGATTCAAACAGTAAACTTCAGTGAAAAAGCACGTTGATTCTGTTCTTACTAATTTCCTGTCAAAAATTTTGTCCAAAACTAAATGTCNTTTCCACAACACTCCTTTTTTGCTGTAACTTCAATTTTCACTTTATAATATTTCCAAATAAATACAGTAGAGAAAAAAATATGAAAATAATATAAATAATTTCAAAATATTTAAATTTATGTAAATTTAAAAATATTTTGTTTTTGAAAAATTACACGTTCCATTCAAGGCCTATAAAATGGAGAAAAAAAATCAGACCATCAGGATTTTCTTTTATAAAGCTATTTTTTTTCTCTCTCCCACTTTTTAAAAATGTCTTTACCAAGCATTAAACTTCTATTGTTTGTGTAACAAGTTCTACTGTTTTTCATTTCCACTGAGACATTCATATCATTAAATCAATTCCTCTTTTCTAATAACCAGTGCCAGGTATTTCACTCACTGTGCACCTGATCTTGGATAAACCTGGTTAAGCCAGGAACACGCTATTATACAAGGGTATTTTGAAAAGAAAAGCAGGGTTTCCAATGAACCAAAAAACTACTCCAGAGTTTAAGTAAAGTCAGTATGCAAGTTGGAGGGGACTTTTTTGTTAGTTTGTGGGTTTGTTTTGTTTCGAAACACTGGTGTAATGGTTGCCATTCAATTTTGTTGCGCATTCACCCATTACTACACCTTTGGTAAAGTTAATGAAGAACATACAAATTTTCATCTCATTGCCTACTTGACTGCTGTATTTTTTTTTCTACCAACGTTTTCTGAACAATACAAGAGTCAAGAAACATAACAGCAGGAAGTTAAATAAAGCAAAGCATAGAAGGCCTTTACTCCTTAAGTCTGTAAATGAACCATTTTGCATTTTTTTTAGATGAAAAAAATCAGTTATGTTAAAAGGCAACGTTTTAAAACAGTTTCTATTATCACCCTTGGAGAGAGCAATTCTGGTTCCATTCTTTCCTTAGTTTTGTTTGACATTTTCTTGTTCTTGTTTTTGGCATCATTTTGAATTGCTTGGTAACAGTGCTCTCTCCTCTGTCCTTGAGAGGACAGGACAATTAAATGATGCCCTGCCTTCAGTCCTGTCCTGAACAAACATCCAAAGTTTTGGTAACACTGGAGAACAAGAGAAATCCCAAGCCTTGGCACTCTTATTTACAACCTCAGTTGTCCGTATATGATATGAACTGTTTTCACATGCTCATCTATTTGAGCCATGATCTACTAATGTTACAGAACTGAACTTCCCAGATTATTTCAAAAAGAATGTTATAAGGCGAATGTGGAAACATTACAAACATCCCCCTCCTCTTTCTATTTCATCCATACATCCTCCTACTTGTCTAGGTTGGGTTAATCATGTATTTGCCCTTTCAAATCCAAATAATCTGTCTACTCACTGATAGATCGGATTCCTTCACCCTTACTCACGCTGCACCACAACTGCTCTGTTAGCAGTTACCCTGATTTAAGAGATAGTAGAAGTGTATATGAACACACTAGACTTTTCCATGTCAGCTCAGCTCTATCAGCGTAGAGCTTCTGAAAGCAGAACAAGAACTAAGTTACTCCAGCAGTGAACACTATACTCCTCCAGCCTCCCCTCCTCATCATAAACTGTTACAACTTGGAAATGACCACACAGGTACAACTAAATCTCTTCTTTTTTTCCAGGTAACATTGCCACATAGAAATGACTGTAAAGCAGGTAAGAATCAAACTGGTGAAAGCAGGATGAAAAATCCCAAACTTATTCCATTAGGCCACACATTTCAGAACGCACCAAAACATGTGAGTCTGTGTTCACTGTTCTGGCTCAGTATGCAAGGCTTAGCTAGGAATTGGGTTAGAGTTACATAAACCCTAATTCAAGAAGGATTTCAGCCTCATTGTCTGGTTCAGCTAACACAATTACAGAAGCAGCTTTGTCAATACACTGAAAAGATTTATTCTTTGCAAATGTTCCCGTCGCATTTAGAGTCAGAAGGGAATTAGGACAGAGACAAATGACGCCTCCTGTGTAGGAGAAGTCTCCAAAAAAGACAGAGATGCAGAGGAGTTTGTGTTCACACTGACACACCAGGAATGAAGAGGAAGTGGATGCTACTAAATTTACAGTGGGGAAAAGAAAAAACATGGTTTTTTTCCCCACCAAGATCTGTTAGTATTTACTCTGTTGACTGAAATGCAGGGGTGTCATGGTTTTGGCTGGGATAGAGTTAATTTTCTTTGTAGAGGCTCACACAATGCTGTGTTTTGGATTTTTGATGAAAATAGTGGCGATGTTTTTGGTTGTTGCAGAGCAGTGTTTACACAGAGCCAAGGACTTTTTTGCTTCTTGTGCTGCCCTGCCAGTGAGGAGGCTGGGGGTGCACAGGGAGCTGGGAGGGGACACAGCCAGGGCAGGTGACCCAGACGGACCAAAGAGATATTCCACACCATATGGGGTCATGCTCAGCAGTAACAGCTGGGGGAAAGGAGGAGGAAGGGGGGACGTTGGGAGTGATGGCGTTTGTCTTCCCAAGAAACCGTTACACGTGACGAGCCCTGCTGTCCTGGAAGTGGCTGAACACCTGCCTGCCCATGGGAAGTAGCAAAAGAATTCCTTGTTTTGCTTTGCTTGCGCGCGCTGTTTTTGCTTTCCCTAGTAAACTGTCTTTATCTCAACCCATGGGTCCTCGCACTTTTACCTGTCTGATTCTCTCCCCATCCCACCTGGGGAGAGCGAGCGAGCGGCTGTGTGGCACTTAGCTGCCTGCCGGGGCTAAACCACAACAAGGGGTTATGAAAATATAACTTTGAAAAGTTTTTAGTTAAAGCTGCTAAGAAAGACTAGATTAATTGGCCATTTACCTTAAACCACACAAGACTTTTAAGCAAACTAACCAATTGATTAAAAAAGCACAAAGAACAAAAAAAAGCTATGGCATTCTCAGCCTTCATTGGTCTGAATGCCTCAGGTGTGCAAGCAATAGGTATCGAAGAAAAAGCTAAAGACTGTCTTGCAGAATATGATCTACCAGCCAGCATACCATCTTTACCATGCACATACATAACCTCCCATGGGATTTTCAAACAAGGCATACTCTCTGACAGAAAACCTGCCTGATCACCTGTGAGTAGAGAAAGGATTGATCACAACTTCGTCACATGTGACTGGACTTCACAAACTAAACCTCAATGTCTCCTAAATTCTCCATCTTTCACTTGTTCAAGGCTCAGTCTATTCCACAGCAAGCTGGAGCCGGACTCTGACTGCCTCAGGTTACACAGATGAGAAAACAGGCAACAGCTTTGGTTAGAACTTTCAGAATGAGGTAAAATAGAATATCAAGTCAAGTAACACCGACATTGAATACATTTAATATTTAAACCTATAATGCTGTCCTCTCATATAAATATATTATTATTTAAAACCTATTTTGACTACAAGAGGAGCTGACATACTGTTTTATGCAAATATACAGTTGACTCATATGTGAAAGGTCTGCTTGATGTAAGAGAGTTCTGGAGCACAATTTTTTGAGTAAGGTCTGTGAAAAAAATCTATACCCGAAAACTCATGTACTTGAATCCCAGCTATAATGGAATGAATCAGAATTCACCTACCTCCAACCTTTCACATATTTGAAACACAGCACCACTACTGTTATCAATATTTCCAGGTGCTACTGATGGTCGTCTACACATATTTATACATTTATGGAAGACAGATATTATCAGTTAACACACAGCACTAGTTATAACAAAGAAATTGCTTCATAGCAGTTTGCCTTGAAGTTTCACATTTGCTGTATTCAAATAATTATCATGCATGCATAACTGCCTGGCATGCCTCTTATTTGGGGCCTAGGATGTTCTCCAGGAACACACTCACTCTTACAAAACACATTAGCACATTAATGATGGGTTTCCTGTGTATTCTTTCTCAATACGTAAGAGACACTTTTCAATTTTCACTTCAATACTTTCATAATTATAAATTGATTACCATTCCTGCTCTCCAGTACTGGTCACAGCACAGCTCTTAATGACTGCAAAGAGATTCACCTCTAACACACCTAAGTCTATCTCCTGTTTAGTCACGATGTTCCTACATCATTACTATTCTTTTCCAACATGAACCACTTATAATAGACTGCTGATCAGTCAAAAGACTTATGGGGTCTGAACAGCAAAGTAAAAACACGAAGTTGAGAGAAAAGCCAGCAGCTGACCACCGTAAAGGCACAACAGTGAGTCCCAGTAGAATATCATACAAGAATTTAACATTCTTTCATGAGAAAAAGCAAAAATTTTACATGCGGGGAGTTCAGGCAAAGAGACCGTGGACTTTAAAGTCTATGGCAGAACACAGACTTTCTGTCATCACTTGAATGAACCTTTGGGTTTCTGCTTTTAGATCTTTAAAATTCTTCAGAGAAATGAGAAGAAAAAAAATACAGAATTGCCTGGAAATTACTGAGAAAAGTAGACTGACATATTAGACAGCTGTAGGAGTATTAACATATATCCAGAGAGTAAAGTTAGAACAAACGAAAAAGTATGTATTACTTTGAGCCTAAGAAAAGTTTGGATTTAACTCAAAGGAAAGAAGGCTGAGGGTTCCTGGTCACTACAATGGAATGCCTTTGCTATGCTAAATCAATTACAGAACCATGAAACTTGGTGTCTGTTCACACCAAATGATACTAAACATGCATTTCACCATGGGATGAAGTTCAGCTGCTTATTCTACAAAGCAAAGCCACTTTTTGGAATTATGTACGTACTGTCAAAAACATTGTCTACTACAATTTAATGCAATTTCATGAGTTTGAAAGCTAGTAGGAAAGGAGAATATCAACTTGAAAAACTAATATGCTTAAAACACTATGAATAAAATTATCTTCCAAGAAGGACAAAGCTCTGACCGCACTCTTATTTTAAATATGCCTGTATTTGTTCTCAGAAATCCAATTATTTCACTATAGCGTGACTTCCTACGCCCTATGATTTCAGCCACATAGACATATTCCAGGTATAAGACAAAGATAATTAGCAGCAAAGCACTCCAATGCTAAAATGGAAAAGAAAGGAGATGCGTTAAGAGTAAATAAATATGAGAGAAGAGTTGGTAAGAAAAAAAAATTATTTGGCTTAAAAAGATAAAATAGTAAGTTCTTCTTTCAGCAGTGAGAAAACACATTTCTCAGAACCCCTACAATGTGAATGGAAGTAGCAGTGGATCAGGATTCCTATGGAAGAAGCCTTAACAAGTTAAGTGTGAAAAGATCACCGAAGTATGGATGGAGTCTCAGTCCAAGCACATATCAAACTGGGACATGTTAGCCATTAACTAAGCTAACAGTTGATTTCCAGAAGCCAAGTTTTCCCTTGATATACCGCAGCCTTTAAGACAAGCTATTTGAATTTATTCTCAGAATTTTTAGCCTGAGGGCTTACTGGTGTCACAGCTATTTTAAAATAGGTATCTGCACTACAACAGCGATAATACCACTGCAGCATGAACACCTGCCAGCTAAACTGACAGCTCTTCAAAGATGCCTCTGGACACCAATCCCAAAAGAGCTAACAGAAGCTGAATTAAGCTGGAGGTTCACAAATGGACCACAGAAAGAGCCCAGCATATACAGACAGCTACTTCTCTCAGCCTAAAGTTTGACTGCCAAGAAGGTTCAGGAAAGCAAATTATATACCAATTCCTGCAGTTTGCAAATAATTTTTCATATAAACTAATTACTCAGTAAGAATCTACAAATCATGTTGCAAATTTAATTTATGCATGCACCTTGGTTTGTCAGTCATATCAATATATAAACACCAGTAAAGCACGTACTTAACAAAATGTTATTGCTACATAAGTAGCCTTAATAATCACCATGACTTTCCTAAGCCAAATACAGACACGAATGTAATGTGGTGTCATTTGATTGATACCAGCGGTGACTTTACGTCTGAGTTGAGCAATGACAGGTATGCATTTTCTATGTTAATCTCAAAATATACCAGTCTATGAATCTACAGAGAGGTACAAAAACAAAATTAATAGTATCTTCCAGTTATACTGAGTAACTTGCTGCAAAACGGTCACGCTCCCACTCAGTGAATCCAACTGTTCTGAACTTTCCCTTAACATTTTTTATTTCAATAAATAAATTCAAATTTAAAAAAATATTTTTATCACTTTGAACTAAATCAGCAAGTCCTCCACATAAGTATAACAGGGAAACAAAAGGATTAGCGTAGCACTCCCTGCCTTTTCATGTTCTTTGCTAACCACAGTTACTGCATCACATGTAAAATGAGGTCACATTTCAATCAACTCTATTCCGAGAGACTTCCATCTACTTAAAAACTTATGCTAGGCTATTAGGCTTTGCAATGGTAAAAGAGTTAGACTGCAGTAGAGAAGTCAACTGCAAGACTCTTTGGGGCAAAATTCACTTATTACTATCAAAATAAGCTGAACACACAAAGAAAAAATTCTTTCAGCCAAATTAATACTATTTTGTATCACTTTTAAAACAAATTACATATTACTTTCTCTGTCTTTCTTTACTATTCCCCCATATCAATACAACGAAATGTAAATCCAGTCAGAGCAGTGATACTGCGGCTGGGATACTGCAAATAGGTGTAAGACAGGAAGTAGGGGACTGGGTAGTCACATAACAAAGCAAAAGACAAGACATAGCAGACAGAATTTCTCAGGTTTAAAAAACATAAAAGAGTTTTCTTGCATTCTGACATTTAAATACAGAAAAAGGGGAATTAATAAAATATAATGTGGAAGCAAAAATTAATAAAAAGACTAAGCACAAGTGGCACGGAACTGAAGATCCCACCAGGCAAACGACAGAAATTTTTCATCTTGCAACAGGGAAACTTAACCCACAGGGTCATGAACAAGAAGCTTCTCATGAGCAGTACTGTTTTTTTCACTTTGCTTTTGCAGTCAAATGCAATTTTGTTGCTCAGTTTTATTTAATCTGGCAACGTATCAAAGCATTCCATACCACTGGAAAAGTCCAGAGTCTTACTTGTTGTTATTGCCCACCGTAATGATTGATTGCTGTAACAAATTACTTGGAACACCATGAAGAATAAGACTAGGGCTGCCTTTAATGTGAATATACCACCCCCTTACCTAACTGAAGCAGAACCTGAATACTCAGGTTCTTTCCGCTATCCTGATGAACGCTACCACAGAGACATCTACCCCTTCATGAAAATAAATGCTGAAGCACATTCTTGATATGGGAGACTGCAAAGTAGCTCTCCCAGCTGTTTCAACACATTTAAGTGACAGCTGAGACATTCTTTTGTTTTATCATCTTTTGCTCCACAAGTCTAATGATTCTGGCATATCAGAGTACAAAAGAAATGCTGGATAATGTGAACAAAATACATAGCTATTTTAAAATACAATGTTTTAGAAATCTGAGTTAACTCAATTAATAACTATTCACAATCATTTATAAGAAATAATAGGTATGCAGTATAAACTCCTAATTAAACTAATGTTGTTGTGCTATTACAAGATATTTTCAATGGCTCGGTTATAGCCGTCAAAAATCTCCACGGTAAGGACGTAACAACAACAAAAAACCCTACACAGAAAAAGCATTCTGTGCTTTTAATAGGTTGCTATGGAAATATTTTATTTCTGTAACATGGAAGTAGCTTCACACACCCAAGCAGAAGATTGGTTGCTCAGTCATTAATTCGATTCACCTTCTGAAGCTTTCTCCATTTACAGCTTGGTAACAAGCTAACACCCTTGTTAAACAAAAACAAAAAAACTGTTATAAGTTAGTATAAAAAAAATAGCTAAATTGCCAATTTGGAAAATAAAACAGGGAAAGACTTAAATTACATCCCAGCAAAACGGAATTTCATCATTCAGAGAAGTTCTATAGTCTGGTAGAAATCTATTAAGTTCACTAAAGAAAATTTCTCAGCTCGGTGCAAAATGTACATTTCACCGTAAGGTTCTCATAAAACTCAAAAAGGGGAAAAAATGGAGTATCATAATATAACATGGCATAAATAATTTCTTTGACTGTAAGTACTTTAGCAATGCTCAGATGCATGCAGAAGGTTTAGCAAGCAATAGAAAAGCCCACTTCAGCACGATTGCGGTTTCATAACAACAGGATAGCTCAAAGGTGGAGAGCAATTACGTGTATCAACCTCAGAGTCCAGAGACTTGGATTCAATTCACAGAACTTTTATAGACGTCCTCAGGCATATGACATCCACACCCGTACATCTCTGCTCCCTACCAGAAATATGGCAATGAAGTGTCTTCCTGTTTCAGGAGGAACGGTGTGAGGATATATATATTAGAAACGCATGAAGCATTTGGACATCGTAATAACGGAAGTAAACACATCCCAAAGAACTGGTGTTATACTTGTATGTACATAGCCCCTTTCCCTTCCCACACTTTGCAACAGCTAGGTATGCTTCAAACAAACACTCTCTCTCTAAAAATAGGGCACAATTCCCCGTTGTTCGAGTTTCCAATATCACTTTAATTCATTTTAGCAGTTTCACTACAGAACAATATAAACCGAACACACCAACAGCTATTTCTGTAATGGCTGAGGTGGCTAGAGAAGCAGCTGTTCTCAGTATTCCCCTCCCAAGTGGTTGCTACCTCCAAAAAACCTTTGGTCTCTCCGGACTGGATACATCTTCTCTTCCACCATCCCTGTTAAAAGTATAGCCACTTCCATAGCAGTCCGGGACCATTACTGCTTCAACCAATCCCATCTAAATCTGCTCTTCAAAAATATAGGCCCTGTCTTCCTTAGGCTAACTCGAACTTTATATAGCAAGCATGGTGGCCCTTAATGCTGACAGATGCAAAGAAAACTTTATCACTCAGAAGTGATACTAAACTTTATGCATATTCCCTTCAGTCAATATGCAAGCTTATTGGAGAGCACGTTTCATACCTGTCAGTATCTTTTAGGAGTTACCTAACAGGAACACGGTCAAATTCCTTTGCAATGATTCTGTCTTATCTACCAGTGAAGCATATTTGGCTTTGATGGTCCCCACTCCCCAAATTTACTTTCATTAGTGGTGTGAAGTGATTATGTAGTAGAAGACTACCAAGATGCAAAAGGTGGGAGGAAAAAACAAAACAAAAACCAAACCAACAAACAAAAAAGAGCACCAACAAAAACCTACAGAAAAACCCTGCACTACTTGCTTACAGAATTTAAGACCATTTTCAGAAGCCAGACTCACAGATATCTGCTGATATGGCTACTATGAAGCCTGATACATCACACCTTTTTCAGCTACCTTTTTTTAATTGCAAACTGAAAACCTGTGCTAAAAGAACCATTGCATCAATAAAACAGTTCAACTGTCAATAATTCTGAGGTGTGCTTGGCTGACAAACATAACCTGTGTGCTTTCCAGATTCGCCTTCCATGTAAGAAAAATTGGATATCCATCACCACGTTACCAGTCTTACTCAAGAGTCCAAAAACAGCACTGTAAGGGTCCTGTATCATCAAATCTAACTAATCACCGAGCCATTCCATAGCAACTAAACCAAAGGCAGAGAAACTTCTCCCTGCTTTCACAGGCTCAACACAGCAATGAATAGATCGTAAGTGATTTTCCCACTAGAAACAGATTGCAAGAAAAGTCTAAGCGGCTGTAGGTAATAATCTCACCCCTATACACACTGGCTGACAGATGAAAAATGTAGAGCACACTGTATGTATCACAGTCCTCGATTCATTTTATTTTATTTTTACTGCTGTTTGTTTTAGTCTATGTCCCTTTTTGCCTCACATTAGCTAAAACGTTGTTGCAGCATTTTGGTCACAGACGTCCACAGACTTTTCTATTAAACTCTGCTTGCATACGTTTTGTTGAGTCACCTCTGTGCAAACCAGTGATCAACCATTTAAAAGCAAGAGTGGTTTAACATGCTGTACTATTAATACTGCTATTGCTATCACCATCTTACTTAAGTGGAGATTTTCTTTTCTATTAACTATTTGAGTTCTCCACAAATGTGCAACTGCTGTTGTTTCTTAAAATATTCTTCCTTTAGCTTTCATCAAGTTTCTACTTCCAGTATTATTTTATGCAGCATTTAGCATTATTTTCAGGTGCATCTATCTATATTTTTAATACTGCAGATTTTCTTTCAGTTCCTTAATGCCACCCCTAGAAATAAGCATCTTGGAGGGCCTTGAAAAAAGGTTCTTAATTATTTAAAATTCAATTTAAGTGAAAACCTTTAAAAGAAAATTTGAGAAACATATAGTGATCACGCAGCAGAAGAACCTTGCATAGAGAGTATTCAGCAGTTCAGAAGCATGGTTTTCTTTTTAAAGTCCAAATGTGTTCATTCATAAGGAGTAGACATTTTGATGATTTAACAGGCACTTGGCTAAGACACAACACTCTGCAAAGAAGGTACATCTCTGCAGAGCTGGCTGAATGAATGAAGAGCCCTAAATGAATTCCAGTTACATAAAATGAACCACGCAGTCTTCTCAGCCTTATTTTTTATTTGCCTTCAAGATGCATGTCTAATGTCTTAGTAAATTCAAAGGCAGGCCTGAAAAAATGGGGCAGTACACATTTTTGACAAAAACACGTAACTGACAATTTTTTTTTAGCCATCTGAATCTGCGAAATTCATTGCTGGCTGAATACAAGCTAATTACGTAATACACCCTCTATTGGAACAAATAAATACCATATAAAGGTAACATCTTTCATCAAAGCAATCATTGTGTTAAAACTTTCTTCCAGAAGATTTTTTTCATAAAACCTTTCCACATCTCTCAAAGGCAAAACCTGCAGTTTATTAGGAAGATCTATTAGACGAAACCAATCCCCAAATCCCACAATCTTGTAAGTTAAATTTCTTTCAAAGAGCAGGTTTCCCAACTAATCTGGATCTTTCATCCTTTCATACAATGGGGCTAGAATCAATAGATATACATATATACACACGCACATACACGCACTATGCTGTAAACACTGTTCATGTTTAAAAAATTCACTGAAGACCCTGGCACTATATAATCTACTTTGTGAAACTGCAGATATTAGTTAGTATCTTGGTCACACAGGAAATGCTTGACTTAAGAGATTTGTTTTCACCCCAGATTGACAGCTGAATTCTAAGGCTGAAATATTATTTTTCACTGAATATAAAATTGAAATAAATTTGAATGAAGAATCACTAAAATGTTTGGAACTACAGCTGCCAGCAGCTACTTCCATGATGCATAGCAGTATTTAGTCTAAGGAAAAACTGGTACTGCAGTATAGAAGTTTGTCTAGTCGTAGTTCTTTCATTAGAGGTCCTTATTTAATATAGAGTATCCTGGCCAAATTAAGGAAATTTTCAAAATAAAGTATTGTTTATTTAAAAAAGATGGAGTGCACATGCAGTAACAATGATGCAATACACTTACTGTTCACCATAGATTTTGTCCAAATTAACATTCCGGTTTTGTCCCCTAAGACCAGGGAGGATGTCGGCTCTACTTTAGAGCGTCTTTTGCTGGGATTCGGAGTTTACTTTTGATATAGCAAGAATTGAAGCCAGACTGCAGCTTAGGAAAATCTTTCACTGACTGCTGGATTAGGCTTGAAGGTTTGAATCACAGCTATCTGAAGCCCTACACAGGAAGCACACAGTCTTGATACTGTCTACTCCAAGAGCTGCATCAGGGGAAGATGGTCACATCGCAGGGTCCGTTTTCCCACCCTCTCAGTTCACATGACTGAGGAGCAGTTGGGCTCATTCACTTCCAGAAGAGTCTCACCTGCTGCTATCAAAGAGCTGCATGGAGAGAGCACTCCCCACCAGAAAAAAAAAAGCACCATCCTAAGCTCCTACCTAGCAATGTTAGCCTGAAGTGTAGCGCTCATTCACATACCTGTCATTCTGGACTGGAAAGAGTGACAGAGCTAAACACAGGAGGACTAAACATTCAGTTTTCATTACAGAAAGATCTGGAATACCAAGGAATTAAATGTAGTGCTTACTCTGGCACACAATAGCAGTGAAGTGAATTCTGACTAGGAAAAGTGATAGAGCTTGCTTAATTTTGTTTTTAATCATTAGTAAAACAGGTCATAGATTAGATGTTCCATGACCAATATGCTGCAACAATCTTTTAGCTCATGAAAAACAAAAAGAGAAATAGACTGAAACAAATAGACCAAAAAAAAAAAAAAAAAGAGGCAAAATCAGTTCTTTCCCTGTAAACCCCTTCTCCCTCCTCAGTCATCCAATATGATCCAAGTACAAAACTCAAATACCTTAAGTCTTATTTTATTGCAGTGTTGATATTAGTAAATGCAAGAAACTCAGAGGATAGGAAATTTCTGACATCATCTCTTTAAAATAATTTACACTTTTTTTAATAACAAAAGAATAAAAGCAGCACTGAAGCATCTTTCCTTTTGAAATTATATACAAGCCTGAGAAAGGATCAATTTCTGACAAACGCTGGCTTTCAAAATAAATGCTGTATCAGCTATATGTGAAGCATTCTGCACATTTTTTTTTGTCTACAGTAATTTACTTTTGCCTACTTTTCCTTTCCCAGTTCTCTTGCTGAATTTGACACATCACTTCCTGCCAGAATTACAGAAAGATTTTGTAGCTCATGCCAAATTATTCTGTCCATCAGCTTGTCTCATTTTTCTGACCTTCGAACACACATCCTCAAAAACAAACAAACAAACAAAGAACAACTTTTGTGATTCTTCTAAGAAAATTTCCCACCAGGAATAAAAGTGATGCCAAGTGCAGACAGTTTTAAAGAAGTTATTCATCCAGTGAAACTTTTTATGTATACAACATCATTGATTGTAGAATGCTACAGTTTAGAGACTTGTATTTTTACAGCACTGCTTTTGTCTCTGCAGAATCCAAGTGGTTTAAAAGTTGAGCCTCTGTCATAATATTTTTCAAAAAATTGTATTAAAACTTGGATGTCTGTACACATAATATGTTTTGAATAACAAGCTTCAGTACCACCCAGTAAAAATTAGAACAATTACATGCACTAATGTTATGCAACATAGACAAGTTAATGAGAAGCTCAACATGAGCCAGCAATGTGCACTTGCTGCCCAGAAAGCCAACCGTATCCTGCGCTGCATCAAAAGAAGCCTGACCAGCAGGTCAAGGGAGGTGATTCTCCTTCTCATCTCTGCTCTCATGAGACCCCACCTGGAGTACTGTGCTCAGCTCTGGGGCCCCCAGCACAAGAAGGACATGGACCTGTTGGAGCAAGTCTAGAGAAGGGCCACGAGGATGATCAGAGGGCTGGAGCACCTCTCCTATGAAGAAAGGCTGAGAGCGCTGAGGTTGTTCAGCCTGGAGAAGGCCCCAGGGAGACCTTATGGCGGCCCTTCAGTACCTAAGGGGGCCTACAGGAAAGGTGGGGAGGGACTTTTTACAAGGACATGTAGTGACAGGACAACAGGTAATGGCTTCAAACTGAAAGAGGGCAGACTTAGATTAGATATAAGGAAGAAATTCTTTACTCAGAGGGTGGTGAGGCACTGGAACAGGCTGCCCAGAGAAGCTGTGGATGCCCCATCCTTGGAAGGCTTCAACACCAGGTTGGATGGGGCCCTGGGCAACCTGATCCAGTGGGAGGTGCGCCTGCCCCTGGCAGGGGGGTTGGAACTGGATGACCTTCAAGGGCCCTTCCAACCCAAACCTTTCTACAATTCTATGAAGTTAATTCTTTCAGTTTTCCCCTTCAGTTTAATCTATGGTTCCCAGTTGAAACACAATTATTTCTAAAGCATTTAAATTTAAGAGAATTTCACTTTATTGGCTTTAGAGTAGGCTTATGTGAAAATACTAATTTTATGTGGTGATGACCAGAAGTAAAAGGATTCATTTGAAGACCGAGATGAAGCTGAATGTACAGTGATAAATTCAGACAGAGATTAAAATTTAGGGGACTCCAAACAGAGCTATGTTGTACAGTTCTCTTTTTTTATCCCATTAATTATTCAGAGATGCCAGATAGGACAGTATAATGTCAGCATTAATTTACCTGTGAGAGAATAGGAGCGTATGCTCCTGAATTCAATGTGTATATGTATGAGAGGAAGGAAAGACATTATCATTCAAAGCTCAATCTATCAATACAGTACACAGAAATAATGTTGACCAGTTCTAGAATACTACCACTCTTTCACAGCTGTTAAGCACAATGCAAACGTTTTGAATCTAAGCTTCCACACATGAAAAAAAAACACAATGATTCAGTTTCTGCATTTCAAAGTAGAAATACTGCAAAAATGCAGACAGCAGTGCAAAAGCACAGCCACTTTGGGCAGCAGGAGACCAGAAAGGTCTAGTACTTTCTACACAATGTGAACAGAATGAGTTAGAGATCATGGAGGAAAAGCAGCTCTTCAGCAGGAGAAAATGTTTAAAAGCTCAGCTCCAGGCCATCACAGACTGAGCTAGTGCAACTCTGCTGAAGCCTGAGACCCACGCAGGATAACGTGGTTCCAAGGAACACGGAACAACTGCAGAGTCTTACCTGCAGGTTCACGAGTGAACACATTAACACATCTGAACACTGCATGCCGAGTTCAGGTGATGTCTTTTTACTATTTAAACAACCTCTACCCATGATATAAGTAATTTCTTCCAGATTACCTTTGCTCTAATATTCACTACCTTTCGCCCATTTATCAGTAGAACACTTTCTACAAAGTTAAATCGAAACAAACTTGTCCATTCTCTGTGCTGCCCTTGATACCAATCAATTTGCACTTCTTTACAATACTGAATCATGAAAATGTTCAAGTAGAAAGCTTTCCCATATGGGACTCAAAAAATAAAATAAAAATTGATCAAACTCTGGCCCACTTTCAAGATTTCTATTTATTCTTTAATATTCCATTCCATTCTTACAATAAGAAGATACTAATACCTTCAAACTCCATACTGCCTTGAATTTCTTTTCTCTTCCATTTTACAACTCAAATCACTTCATCCACATTTAATCTGGTATTTCACTTTTTTTTTCTTTATTGTTGACTGCTTCATGAAATCAAGATTATTCAATTTGTTGTGAATGTTCGTAAATAAGACATTAGTATATTCTGTATAACAGGAAGTATTTCTTAGATTTCTTGTTGTATAACATTCCAGCTACACAAGAAGTTCTTATTTATATGCATTTTATTTTACTCTAAAAAATGGAATTCAGATTGCTTTAAAACCACAAACTAAAAGATCAACCTCTCACTCTCTGTGTACAACTTCCACTGCAGATGACCATGGTACTTTAATTACAAGACTTGCAAGATCAGACTAAGAAGACCATGTACAAAGACAAGGAAGAGGATCGTTTTAAAGAAAATCATCTTTGCAAAGTCTTTGGTGTTATTAATCAAGACCCTGTGGTTTTAGGTACTAACCTAAATATTAACGGTATGTATAGATTTCATTGATTCGCACTCTATAAACACCAAAGATTGGCAGACACTAACAGGTGACATTTGTTTTATTATAAACATGATTAGAAACCAATTTTTATTTTTGTGCAAATAGTCTTAGCTGCCACGATAGTACCAATTGTGTTAATAAGAATTATGGCAACATTTTGCAAAAAAAACTGAACTTCCTTTGAAAACCAAACGTAGTCATGCTTTTTTCTTCCTTGACATTATTAAAAATTAATACCATAGAAATAGAAAAATCTCCCAGGCTTTGACTGATTTCCTTACAGAAGCCACTTCTTTCCCAAGCCCATTCTGCAAAAGGGCTTGGGATTTGACTTTTCAGTTTGCCAAAACTGTAAGATCAAAACAAAATCCATTTTCCTAGAGAACTCAGACCTTCTTGCAGGTGATTGCAGGCTGTTTAGTTAAGTCAGGAGTCTCGAAATGGCAGGTGCTACAAGCCAACACTGCCCAATTACCTAAGCTAACACTGCAGCAGCGAGGAGAGTATCAACATATAGCAATCAGGAAGAAAGCAAACAAAAGGAATCCCTAGATTAACCACAGGAATGTTTTTACTTTGTCTATAGGGGCATTTGTTACAGTTTTCTTCAACTCTGAAATTCAAAATTTATACTTGCTTGGGTATTGCTGGGAGAAAAATCTCAAGGGCTTACTATTCATGAATATCTCTGTGCCCTGACAGTTAGCTAGCAGGACTTAAAGGAAGTATGAAGGATGAAAGAAGGAGAAAAAGTGCAGAAGACATTAATCTAGAGAAAATCCCATGTACTGACAAGGTCAGTACATCGGTCATTGTCCGTCTGAGGTGAGGAATTCAATAAAGTCAGAGGATAGCTTTTTGCAAATCTCCTGATGAATCCTTGCAGCATCTTTCATTTCAATAACAACTTTTATGGTTGGCGCAAGGTAAAATACTTCGTGATAAGAGCTCTTGGAAAGTCTCACACACCTGCAACTGTCAGCCTTGAAATAACCAGAGATAGTTTGTTGCCTTGAAATTGTCAAAATTTGGTGATTTCATAAGGTTTTCATAAAAAAGCCCCAGCTGTGAAGAATTAGTTTCTTAACACAAATTGTATATTTTTATCACAATATTCTCAGAACTCCACTTTATATTTGGGAGCATTTTTATTCTGTCATGTGTGGGTACACAGATAAAGAGTTGCTATCCTTCTGTTATGTCATATGCAAAGAGTATAGCTAGTTTCTGGACTAGAAGTGCCAAAAGCCCAATACTTTTTTCCCCACAGAGCTCAGAACAAGTCTGCATTTCTTCAGCCTCACCAAACCAAGAAATTTAGCAATACTTCCTTATCAGAAGCAAAGTTTAAACAACGTAGTTCATCCCTAACCATCAAAATTCCTGAAACAGTATCTTGTTGCATCTTTTAGGAACAGGTAGCTGGAAGTAACAAGGTCTGGTGGCCTAATATAGATACACAGCTAGCGCACAGACATACTTTTCTCCCCCTCCTTTTTCCAACTAGCAGGGCTGGAAACCTCAATTGGGGAACAAATAAAAAAGGCTAGAATTTAATAATCTGACCTAATCAACAAAACTTCTGAAATTAAATGAAGCCACGATGTCACATATACTCCATCTGTCCCTGAAAAACAGGCAGACTATTTGTTCTGTATGGGACTGGTTACAAATTTCTTGGATGGCCTTAATTTCACACCAGTGAACAAATACATGGTGTTTTTTTTACTCCAGCTGATGCATTTAATGCTGTTAAAAGTTTGTAACACCATGGATTGAACTAATTCTGTACTGAAGACGTCCCGAAGAAAAAATATGTCAAGGGCTGCACACTCACAAACTTTCAAATTAAAATTTTGGCAACCTATGAACAATCGCCTGTACTGCAGCCACATATAATAAGCTTACAGAAGAATCTTAAATTTAGTTTGAATCATTTCATTCTATGACATCCCTAAATTCAATGTTCTTATTAAATAGTAAATGAATCCTATGACCAGAAAGAATTTTTTTAAGTTAATATATCCTGTTTTTTCACCTCACAGTTTACCCATCCCTAACTAGTATCCTGTATAACAACAGCAACTGTTTAACTGTTTATATATGACCACAGTTAAGTGGACGGAACCAACCAGCTTTAATTTGCCCAAATGACTCAAAGTATGTGTCCACTGAATCTGAAGGAGCACAATATGCAAGAAACTTTTTTCTGTGCTTTGCTCCTATATTTGCACCCCTCGAATCTTTCCAATTTTATGTGGAGCCATTCTGGAATTAAATAAATATACTGAATAAAATTAATCTGACACAGAAAAGCTTTAAAAGGGATCTTCAGGGAAATAGAAGTAAAAAAAGATGAAAGATAAATATTTAATTAAAAAGCACTGAGGTGAGACTTTCCTGACCTTCAGACTCTTTCATTTTATAAACATAGCAAAAACTGTAATCTTGACATTGCCAAGCAGGTAACAAGTTGTGACAACCAACATGCAACTATGCTTAATATTATGCTATTCTAAAGTACAGCCCTATTTATATTCATCTCATCGTTACCAGTCCAGCTCATTAGACTGTTTCATTTTCAGATAAAAAAATATACATATACCTACAGAACTTCACTAAATCCAGGCTTTCTACATAGCAAGGTAACACTGTTGTTCGTGTAACCACCATTCTCAGACCACATTGATTTTAAATGACTTTTTATAACCCAATAAACAGAAGCCCAGACTAGCAGGCTGGACAAGCTGGATGTGCAACAGTAGCGATGGTCTCCACTAGGAAAGCTGCCTACTCAGTAGGCCTGGTCAGTCCAGGCATACGCCAGCACAACACAGCCACTCTCCTTCTGGTATCTGTGCTGCACGCTGTGGGCACAGCCCAAATTCTCTGGGAGCAGGTACCAACCGTGTGGTTTCTGAATGCCTTGAACAATGAGGCCTGACCCACTTATGGCTTCAATTTACCACCACTGAGATGACTGTAATATAAAATCCTGATAATTAAAAAGGCAGATTGACTTACACCCAGCACAACATATTCTTAACTACGTAGACTAAATTTTTTGTTCCACTTGATCTCAAGAGAGCTGGAGGCTATTTAAAGAATTTTTAAATATGTTAATTACAGCATATCAGCTGCTGCTACTTCATCTTCATTTTATGAGCCTTTTTCCTCCTTAAAAACAATATGCACATTAAAATGCTAACGTATGGTACTGGCTTGAAGAACAGCTGCCCCTTTAATCCCCAATGGTTAAGAGATGACACACACAATACTAAAACAACCTTAAGAGAAGTCAGTTCATACTTCAACTTTCTGTCCCATTTTGGACTTAAGATAAAGCCTTTAAAAAAAAAAATCAAAAAATTCCATAATCTTTACATTACAAATTCCTTCTAAGTGGCAGCACTTAAATGCTTTCTTTTTCCTTCCATTTTTGTTATTTTTCCTGCTTTAATGGAATGGACAAACCATTTAGTGTTTGTGAAAGGCACCAGAGCAGTAGCCCTAGAGACTTAAGTCCAATTAAGCTGTTTTCAGAGTGACTCCTTTTTTCTCCCACTATTATGTAAACAGATGATGGCAACCACTCTATTGCATTGAGGGTACATATAACAGCCAAAATCTGCTTCCCACTAAAGTCAAGGGTCCTGATCCCTTGTGCTTTTTATTTTCACTTTTCCCACGCTGTCGGAGAAGGGACAACACAATAACTCGTACACCCACCCCACCCTGCAGAAGTGATCTTTAGCTTTGGTAAGGGAAGTGCACTTCAGCTCTACACTACAAACCAGAAGCTCACGTTGTGGCAACGCAGCAGGACACACTGCCCCTGTCACGGCTGTACCACAGACCAAAGATTTCCTGTTCTTCATAGCTTCCAAAATCATGGAAGAAAACACAAATCCCTCCTGTCCATTACTAGTTCTTCGTAGGTTTTTTTTGTTTGTTTTGTTTTAAGATAACCTGTAACCTAACAGTAAACTTGTAACAGAACAATGCTGATTTGACCCCAAGACTACTATAATACATCTGCTAAACCCCCTTTCCAACTCTCCTCTTGCATTAAGTTGGAAGCTGTCAAACTGTTGCTACTTTACCTGAAAGCTCCATAGGTTTCAAAGGCTAATTAATACCCACCAAGCAGCTCTATGCACCTAAATACATGCCAAATCACATGCCTAACAGCACAACAACAGCTTTAGGATTCAAAAAAATAAAAAGCTTTGCGCCACTTGCACAATGCATCATTTCCGTGATGCTGCACTGAAATCTGCACAAAATAAATGAACTCAATTTACTATTCCAGTACCCAGCAGAACCAGCAGCCTGAATAAAAAGCTACAACCAAAGTATTTCTATAAACTACTTTTTAGCACTCATAATGGTTTACTGCTCAAAATTCCCAAACGGCAACAGGAATCACTTTCTGTACTTCTTATATTATATAAATTAACATATCCAATCTGCACAGAAACATTTTGTTTGCTTACTAGCCTCCTAGTCTCCTGTCTTACGCATTATTTTCTGGTCTAGAATCTGCAGCATTATGACAACTGTGCACAAGACATCACAAGTTTAAGAGGGATTTATTTAATCAGCTTTAGTGTTCCAAGTAAAAAGCTCATTAAGATGAAGACAATTAACTACCAGTGAAACAGTGCATTATTATAGATGCAACTACAATACAGAGCCATTATGTCAATGCATTTATACATATGCTTTGTAGAAGAGGTACAAATTGAAATCAGGGCAGGTGCTTGATAATCAAAAGAAATTTTCTTTACAAGTTTCAGTAAGTTTTTATGATTTTCCCTGCCTCATAGGGGTTAACATTCTCATATGCAACTCTAGGTGAAAAATTTGATAGCTTTACAAAAATAAGAGGCAAAAAAAACCACAAAATAGAAATACACAGTAGCAGTTTTCTCAGAACATAGCACAGTAGGAATTCAACAGAAGACTGAAGTTCTTATCTTACAAGTAAGACACTCATTCTCTCTCATACTTTCACATCTACGGCTGACAATAATAATCATGCTAAAATTCTGATTTAAACATCTTGGGACTGTATGTATTTCTACCGTACAGCTAATGTATGGTTGTTCCAGCCAACCTAAAAAGGCTACAGCAGCTAAACCCCAAGATACTGGTTAGCTCATAGAGAGAAGGAGTGCGGGGGTGGCCTTCATTTACTTGCTAAATGATATAGCTTAAGACTGGCTAGCTTCAGCCAGCTAATTAGCTCTACTGATTTCAAGAGATTTAGACTGATAAACCTATACAGTAAGATTCACCTCATCTAACTGTAAACACACAGCAGACACCTACAAGTGGGTTAGTAAACTTAAGATCCTTTTACAGTGAACATCTACATGTGAGTTATTCAACCTCAGCCCCCTTTACAGTTTATGGAGAGAGGCAGGTGCTTTTATGGAGAAATCTAGATGCTTCTGTAGGGTTGAGACGAATCTCTGTCTTTACAGGGAGTCTTGACACAAATGTTCAGTCAGCTAGATTCTTCTGCCACTCCATAACGCTCATGTAAGGGGAATGGAAGTGAAAAACAGAATGCTGTTTAGGGTTTAAGGCAAAATAATTAATACAATGCATAGGTTTTTGCTTTCCTTTTCTATTGTGAACAAAGACATCTCTGAGTAGGAAAACAGGCAGAACTCACATTAGAACTGTGGAGGCCCATTTTAGAAGTATCCACTTTGGACACTGTTCTGCTTTTCGTTATGCTGAATAAAGATTTTTACTCTTTCACAACAGTTCCACTGAAGCACCACTTTAAATCCAACAATGTTAAAGTTATCATGCAGTTACTCAAGCTAAATGAAATATCTATACGTTAGTGAGACTGAAAGTTACCCAAACTGCTAAGCAAAACCATATGCAAATGAACTTGTAGTAAATATACATTTCCTTTAAAAATTAAGCTCTTGGAGGTTTTGGTTTTCCTTTTTCTTTTTTTCAAAACAATAAATAAGGTTTTGCAATTCCCATGATGTTTCCCATCTTCTATCCTTTCAAGCAAAATCCAGCCATTTAGGGTAATGTTCAGTAGACTTGCACAAGGAGTTACCAAAACACTCCCAAGTACACTTAATTGTCACTGGAGTCCTATAATGAAACTGCACTGAGGTAAGTTTTAGTCTCACAGGACTCTTACAGGTCCAAAACCAAGACTTCCTTATCTACCTCCTTCCTCTTACTGGACATCATCATCCAATACAGAAATTGAGAGAAATACTGTTTTCCTATTGGTAATCTTAATTCAACCACTTGACTAGAACAGCAAGTAACAATGAACCCAATGCATGCAAGCAATAAAATGAAAGTGAAAAATTTTAAATGCATGCCATGCCCAGAAAGCTATTCTATATAACTGTTCCCAAGCTATAAACAATGACTCTGTCATGCATTCAGGCAAAAGAAATTGAATTTCTAAAAGCTGTCTGGACACAGTCCTGGAAAACCTGCTCTACACAGCCTTACCTGAGCATGGGGTCGGACCAGATGACCTCTGCAGGTCCCTTCCAACCATCAACCATTCTGTGATTCCGTAATTAAAGAGTCAATTCCAGGTTAAGCATACCTTCAAAAAAAAAAAATCCTGGCCTTCATTAAGTCAAATGTAGGAGGTGAGAGACTCTCAGCCAAGTTTATGGATTTGGGCTGATTTTTCGGTTTGCTTTTTGTTCATTTAATTTTTTTTTAATTTATTTTTATTTTCCTTGAGTTGTGATCAACTTTAAAACCTCTGGCAAAATTTCAAAAGATATCACGGAAAGACTATTGACTTGATTCAGTAAATGTACTAGGAAGAAAGAAAGAACCTAGTATCTATTTTTTTCCATTTTGCTGCACAAATACATTTTAGTGTGGATGTTTTTCTTTCCTTCCTCTTAGCTACACAAGTAAATAAACATGTAGAAATGCTGCACTGGAATTCTCTCTCAAGATGGTTATTTCACAAAAATGTTTCTCAACATCTACCTTGGACTTTTTTGCAAGAGAATAAATGCATTCTTCCCCAAGATGAATGACTAACATTTGCCCTCTGCATCTTGACTGGCACACGAGGCTAAGCTGAACTCGTCAATTCCACTGTCACAATAAAATTTAACTGTGTTTTGTACACACATGAATTTCCTTTTTCTTACATGAATGAGAATGGAAAACTTGCAAGAAGAAGGGAACTATTACATGTTCTTAATAATCTGGAATATACAGAATAAATCACTCAGGCTTTTCTGTTTTCATAAAAACTCAACGGTTAATGTTCCAGCCATAGCTTTCCAAAAAGTACTTAAGGAACAGGCTACAGATTGGTCTGGAAAAACAACAGGGTCAAAGTGAAATTAATTTCTATTAAAATGCATAGTGGAGCAGATTATACTAGTGTCATTCATGCTGACTATGACTATACAGACCAAGTCAGTAGGATTACAGGAGTCAGCAGGATTTCAGAAAGAGTGAAGTACTATGCAAGTCAAAAATGAAAACATTTTGTCTGGCAAACTGTACCATCCAGGCCCAATAAAATGAAAATAAATTGAAATACAAAAATATAAAGAGAAGGTTGGGACTGAATTCGAAAGGAAACAGAAAAGGAAACAGGAAAAAAAGAAAAAAGAAAAAAGCCAACAACAATGAAAAAAACACTCCAAAAGACAATGATGTTCCTAAACCAGCATCCTAGAAGTCACAGCACAGAAAGTTTACACTCTGGTGTTTGGACATCTAGAGACCTAAAGGAGAGAGAAACAGATGTTGAAGAGAGGGCTTAGTCACTTTTCTTGAAACAGCAACATCATACTCCTCAAATGAGAAAGGCTGATGACTCATACAGATACCCTCCATCTACATCATGTTCTCTAATGAGAACAATCTTTGCAGTGAACAACTGATCAGCAGAGGGCAAAGCCCTACTAGTTCAAGTGTGAAGAGCACAAAACCCTCCTACAGTTTGGCATAAGATCTGAGCAGCTACCACACAATAATTGGTAGTATACTTTGTGAATGAAAATCCTAAAAAAGAGTGTCTTTAAAGCTGTCACATCTAGTGTCGTTCTATAAAAGGTGTGAAGCTTTGTCTCATATATGGAGAGTTCAGCTAGGCTATGTCCACAGATGAACACAGGTATTCTGGCAGGGTTGCAGGGAAGACCTGAGCAAATAGAATGTTTCATTGTTTGTGTTTGTTTGTTTTTCCCCCACACCTCCATTCTGTTTAACCCCTTGTTATGGCAGTACAACTCTACCTACAGGGAATTAACTAGATTCTGCTTAAACTGCTTGTTGACCTGATTTCTCAGGCTACTGCTACTGAAGACCCTCATTGTAAGCCACATTCATTACCTTTTTACTGCAATGCTGTTGTGAGCTCCAACAGTATATGTATAATCTTTTTTTTACTTTTAGTAGGGAATTGTGCATGATGGGAGGGTAATCTAATGCAGCATACATTTTCCAGATCAGAAAAATGGAATGTGCCAACTTTTGATGCTTATATTCTGGAGTGTCACTATGGGAAGCTCTGCATGTGGAAGGAAAAATCAATGTACGCAACGAGCGATTTTCAAATCCCCTTCTCAGTAAAGCCCACTTATTAATCTACCCAGGCACCTAAAACTCGGTGGAGCATGGGGATAGACACCTTTGATTTGGAAGTACTCATGGTGTAAACCTGCAGAACAAAGAGCTGAAACCCCTGAGGTTGTTTTAACTTAAGGTGTACAATAAAGTCAGCTGAAGAGTCAAAGATTGAATCATTCCACTAGAAGGAAAATGTTCAAGGAAGTGAGGCCATTAACATAAACTCAATGGAATTAAGATATTAACAGAGCAAATGTCAACCCAGCTCCTCTATAAGTTATACTGCAGTTCTGAGTAAATGCAGTCTTAATCAGACAAAGGAATACAGGTCACTGTTTCAGGGATTTTGGAAGCAGTAGGAGAAAGGAAAGAGTTTTTGCTTTTAAGCCCACATTAGGAAATTGGCAATTCCTGAAAAGAGAGGTATTAATAATTAAACAGAGCTTGTGGGTTGAAAAAACAATCAATAATATACATTAAGATCAGACATTCATTAAAAAATTGGCAAAGACAGGTTTCAGAGGTTATATATTCACATACAAGAATTTCTATTTACACCCCCCAAATCTGTCATTACCATATCAAATTAATGCTAACCTTGAGGCGGAACAAACTGTAGTTCCTTACAGTTCCTTACAAGCCTGAAGTTATTTATAAAATATTCCTAGCTGCCTACAGTAATTCCCTTTATTGTTCCTCCAGTCAAAGATTTAAGGTCTTTTTTACTTTGGTGATCTACACGTAAAGAATTTAATGAAAGTGAAATTTTAAAAGAAAAACAATTGCCTTCTGTATTAAAGTTGCTAGGAAATTCTTAGTAAGCCATGAATTAAAGTGGGTTCTACTGTGTTAAGTATCAGCTTATCTAAAGAACAGGAATTCTTGCTCACATACAGTACTATTACAATTCTTAACACCTTCGTTCACTTTACTGTGATTTTTTGGACTTCATTTGAGGAAGGTCCCCTAACAAGATATAAAGCTTTTGCTATAGCACTAAATTAAATTACAGGAAATCCTAGAAAGCATATACTTTAGAAAGCAACCATACTGTAGTCAGCAAATGGAATAAGATTTTTCAGAATCTTCAGTCATTGTCACGACAATTCACAACTCTTGTAATACAAAAGTTTGCTAGCTGAACTTTTGCTAATGTCATACAAAGTAACATAGCTGATAACACCAGAAACTGATGGCCTATCAGGGTTTCCCCTGCTATGCCAGATTTCCGAATTTTTTTTCTGAACAGCTGCTCTCAAAAAGAAATGCAATGCCCTTCTGGCAAATCCTTATCTTTTAATATAGTAAATAAGAAATAAGTATTGTCCAATGCAAAACCAAGAAGAGTAACCTCATCCAACCTAATAACAAAAGCAAAATGGTAGGACCACGGCCTCAATGGCCAGTCCCAGTGCCTATATACAAAACCATCATGAGGTCAATTGGCATTTTACCAGAGCAGTTAGCCTATAATTTGACCCTAAAGAAGACAAAATATGCCCTCCGACAAGGACGACTCCTAACAAAAATAGGGAAAGAATTTCCATTATGAAAGTGAAAAAAGCACTTATTAAAGATATAACAACACTTATCTTCTTGCTGCAAACATTCTTTTAGCAACTCCCTTCACTGCAAAGGGCTCCAAACAGTGTCAAGTTTCTGTGCTTTGTTTCATAAAAATATTCATATACAGGCTGATTACAACGTAACTCAAACACAATTTGCCACATAAATATAATGATTGATTGGATTTGACAAGCCTCCTCCTAGAACAGTNCAGCTGGCTCAACAACCACCAGTAATATCAAAAGGAGGGAGAACCATTAATTGAGAGAATTAATCCAGATCCAAGCTATTCAGAGTGACAGACTTTCACCAGACACTCATCTTTCCTGTAACTGATAACTCTATTAGCAATAATGATCCTGCTCT
>VXAL01004008.1:42283-81437 GCA_013399475.1 Chauna torquata | reverse complement strand
AAATTGTAGATTAATGCTGGATAATGTTATTAAGTTCTCTCAGAGGAAGTTCCTGTACCTGTGATCAGGATTTTACTGCATTTCCTAGTAGCTATTAATTGATCAATTAGATTCCTTAGTGTTTACAAAGCACCTGTCTGCTAATGAAATGGCTCCTTTCTCCTCTTTTAGTATAATATTAGCGTACTGTTTTTCTTACATTACAGGTTCATGACACTTAAAAAAAAAAAAAAAAAAAAAAAAAAAAAAAAAAAAAAANTGTCAAACTTGGATATAGAGCTCAGTGGTCAGTAATTCTTTAGCTCTATCCTCTAGTATCTTCTAAAAACACAGATCAGTGTTTTTTTTTGTTTGTTTGTTTTTGCCTCCAAGGTATTGTTTTTAGGACTGTCTTGTGATTTTGAGCAGGACAGTTCAGGAAGGCCTTGACTGTCCTGTCTCATCCTGACAGGATAAAGCGTGAAGTAGCCCAATCCGATATCATAGCTGATCTTGCTTTGAGCAGGACTGCAGACATCCTGAGGTCCCTTCCAGCCTGAANAAATTGTAGATTAATGCTGGATAATGTTATTAAGTTCTCTCAGAGGAAGTTCCTGTACCTGTGATCAGGATTTTACTGCATTTCCTAGTAGCTATTAATTGATCAATTAGATTCCTTAGTGTTTACAAAGCACCTGTCTGCTAATGAAATGGCTCCTTTCTCCTCTTTTAGTATAATATTAGCGTACTGTTTTTCTTACATTACAGGTTCATGACACTTAAAAAAACAAACAAACAAGCCAAAACAAGCAGAAAAGAACCAAGAACTTTGGTGACTACCTAGGTGTCAAAATCCTATACTGTGAATACTGAGAACAGTATATGTTGACTTTGCATGGCACACAGTAGGAGTGGGACCTATGGCATCTTGAGAGGGACAGCTGTACCTAGGTTGTTGTCAGTTTATCATAGGAGCACATCCTGTATGTATACCTCTGCTGTGTTTCAAGTCTGGGCATGAGCTGACTCCGTCCAAGCTTCTGATGTGCCAGTTTATGTTAAAATGAATTATGGCTGTGCGAGTTGGATGGGGATCTATTGACGGTTGTAGGGAGATAGGGACTTTGTGCTTTGCGTATCTCAGTAGGCAGCTTGGTTGCAGTTTGAACGACTTGGGTTTTTCTGAATGCTGACTTCCTCTAAGTCCTGAACTCAGTAAGAGAAGAGAGCTGGTGTCTCGCTTCAGTGTAAGGTAGTGCTAATAAGGCAACTGACTGTATCTTTCTTCTTAGCTGCCATCTGCTTGGTCCTTCCTATTTTCTATGAGTATGGTGACTCTGATTAAAATAATAAAACTACGTTCTTGTAAATCATGGCATTTACTTGCTATGATATCAGTTTCTTAACCCCTTCTTAAGGGTTAGTATAAGTCTATAAGTTGCATTAGCATAGTTTCTCCTCTTAGGGAGCATTTCTTAAGCTTGTGGAGATCATGATTTAAATTCTGTACATTTTCTGGAGGTTTTTGTTTATTTTAACAGTATTTCATTACTACTTTTTAAAGACATAATAGAAAAATAAAAAATGGATAGCACTGTGGATACAGCTGCATGGCTGTTGATTCAGAACTCTTGCTGAGAATAGGTTTGTTCCTAACTTCCTTGTGTCTGGGGCGGTGTTTTTTAGAATCAGATTTTCTCCTTGTTACTTGCTTTGATCTGTTTAGGTAACTAATCTTATTTGATTAAACTGCATTTTTGTACTTTCAGTTTTGCAGTTTGGTGGCTGCTGAATTTCAGCTATATGGAAACAAGGAACTTTAAAAGTTTTAGCAAATGCATAAAAGCACTACTTAGTGGCTGATATGTGCAGCTAATACTTGTGGGCCAACAAGACTTCTTGTTTTTTTTTGTAGTTTGTTTACTATGTAGTGGAAACCTCCATTAAAAAGAGTGTTTTGTGAAACAAATATTACAACAACCTTAAGCTGTGAATGAATTTTCTACTGCTTCATTCATTACACTTTCTAAAGAACAAAGCTTTTGGCATTTCTCATGGTGGAGGCTGTTCCACAGTATACCTCTGTCAAGCAGGTATTGCTAATAAAAAAAAAAAAAGCATTGTATCTTTTGCAACATTGCTTAGTCAAACTTTGATGCACCAGTGTAAATAAATCCGTTTTATGCTTCAGATATTGTTAGATTTTTTTTCTTTTGGTTAGCATCTTAGGTGTTAGCCAGTATTTTTCTCCAATTCCTTAATGTCTGTGTATATATTTAAGGCAAAGAAAAAGTGAACTAATGCAGAGCATCCTATAACTTAAGTCTATTTGACTTGAGCTGTTTTCAAAACTTACTCATGATGCGTAATCTGACTTTTTAAACAAGTAGAAACAGTGGCAAAGTAGTTATCAGTATGCTGGGAAGTCTCAAATGAAGTCTCAAGTAAGGAATAAAATGTTGTATTTGTACTAAGTAACTTCATAACATAACTGAATCCTATTTTTTTTTTTCCCTCTCTTAGATGATGAAGCATGCCTGGGACAATTATAGGCAATATGGATGGGGACATAATGAGCTCAAACCGATTGCCAGGAAAGGACATTCCACCAACATATTTGGTAGGTTATATTTTCTATTTTTTTGTCCACGCTATCCTCCTTGAAAGTCTACACAAGCGTCATGGTAAATTCTGTTTAAATATAAATCTTAAAATGTGGATCACAGAAGTGTATCAATTATTTCAATGGTGTTTCAGTGACTAACTTCACTAAACTATCTTTTTGGGAGTAACCTGTTCTTATTGTTGCAAAAGCAAAGTTGTGTCTATGCATGCTGTTAATTTGTGTATGCGCATATATATATGTAGTGTGGTGATGATATTTGGAGATGAAATCGATATATGTTTGTTTTAAAAATAAAACAAAAAAACCCTCACCTCCTCATGTCTAAATTTTCATTCTTTGAGAATGATACAAGAAGTACATGTGCAAGATGTTGAAAAGCTGCTTGTAACAAGATGAATTTTTAAGTAGCTTTTAAACAAAATATATAGATAAGGCAGTGATGTTGTTACTTGATGCGTGACTTGTGGATCCTGAATACGTAGAACTGAATGAAAGAAAACAAAGTTGAAAAATATAGAAGTTTTGAGGTGGGGTAAAGGGTTGAAGAAATTCAAAGGATGAAGTGAGAATATTTGAACAATGGAGTGTGAATATAAATGTTATAAATGACATTTTGAATAGTATGAAACATGAGGAAGGTAAAGATCAAGAAATTAGTCTGCATTGTATATGTGTGATCAGACTAAATAACCAGGTGGGCTTTTCTTCCTTAAGATCTCAGTGATCTGCAGCAGTACTGCTTTTTTTTGTTATATATGCATTAAGACAGAATAAGTGGAATTGTGATTGGAAAACAGCAAGCATTTTATTGGTGCTCAAACCAGGAAAGAAATCTATTTTTCGTCCCCAGTTCTGTAATACTGACAGTGCAAAAGAAGTGGTAACTGTTGAGGACTGAGCCCTGAAGGTTCTCTAAGTTCATTCTCTGGTGTAACAAAACACATAACCTTGATGTTAGTGATTAAGATTTGTATTGGGTTTACATGGCAAGGTTGTGGTAGCAGGGAGGGCTGCAGGGGTGATCTCTGTGAGAAGAGTCTAGAAGCTGCCCTGTGTTAGGTTAAAGTGCCAGCTTCAGCTGGTTCCAAAAGGCACCCACTGCTGGCCAGAGCTGAGCCACTGAATGATGTTGGTTGCACCTCTGTGAGAGCATGCTGAAGAAAGGGAAAAGATTGCGCAACAGCAGCTGGGAGAGGGGAGTGAGAAGATGTGAGAGAAACAGCCCTGCAGATGCCAAGGTTAGTGAAGAAGGTGGGGAGAGAGTGCTCCAGGTGCCGGAGCAGAAGTTCCCCTGCAGCTGGTGGAGAGGACCATGGTGGAGCAGGCTGTCGCCCTGAAGCCCATGGTGTACCATGGCAGAGCTTCTCCATGGGCTGCAGCATGGAGATCTGCCCATGGTGGAGCAGGTGGATCTGGCCTGAAGGAGGTTGCAGCTCATGGAGAGCCCCCCCAGCAGGAGCAGGCTCTGGGCCAGAACTGCAGCCGGTGGGGAGGAGTCTGTGGTGGAGCAGAAGGTCTGGTGTGAGCTGCCACCTGTGGTATGGACCCGTACTGGAGCAGTTCTTGAAGAGCTGTAGCCTGTGGGAAGCCCACACAGGATCAGTTTGGGAAGGATGACATCCCGTGGGAGGGACCCCACGCTGGAGCAGGGGAAGAGAGGGACCATGAAGGAGCGGCAGAGACAAAGTGTGCTGTGCTGACTGCAACCCCCATTCCCTATTACCCTGTGCCACGCGAGGGGAGGAGGTGGAAGAAGGTGAATGGTGGGGAAGGTGTTTTTAGTCTGCTTTTAGTTTCTCAGTGCTCTAGTCTATTAGTAATAGGCAATAAACCACTGCTGTATGCTGAGTCTGTTTTGCCCGTGACGGTAATTTAGTGAGTAACCTTCTTGTCCTTATCTCAACTCTTGAGCCCTTTTCCATCGTATTTCCTCTTCCTCTGAGGAAGGGGAGAGAGAGTGCGATGTGGTGGAGTTTAGCCATCAGTGTGAAACTACCACAAGATTAAGCCTGGATTGGTCCAGAATGCACAACACCTAAGATGACTTACCAATGAAGTTCATGCATTTATTCTGAAATGCACACGAGAGCTGTTCTAAGACTGTAGGTTGTTTTTTTAATTCTCTTGTAGGCTTCATACTGTGTTCATCCATGCTGTGGTATATGAGTAAGGTACAGATTTATCATAACCAGTTTTTACATCAAGACTGAGTGTGATTATACTGTGTATATTTTAAGTATGTTAGTATTGATTATAAGTGTGCTTGAAATCAAGATTTTTATTAGCTTTTATTATAATGTAATTGGCTAATGACATTGTGTGAGGTTGGCTGTCATTATAATTGGTATTTATGTATCCTGCTTTAAATCTTGAATTAGTTTCTTGTGGATAATAGAAATACAGATTAGGATTGTGTAAGTGTCTGGTTTTCTGTGTTTAGTGGCTGAACCCAGAATAAATTATTTTGACTTAAATCAAAATTTTTGTTAGCTTTTGGATTTCATCCTTGGGGGGGACAACGACCACTTCCAGAGCAAACTTATTCCAAAGAAAGAGTCAAATGACTTGTCTCAAAAGTATTATAATATTTAAAGGATTTTTAGATTTTTTTGGCTCTGTCCCTGCTCCTGTTCCCCTTAAATTTTATCTTGAAACAATTCTCATATCTTACAAAATTAGCAGGTAATTTTGTTTATATCCAAGCTGTTTTTCATCATATTTATTTGCACGATGAACTTCAACCTTAAAAAAAACTCATACTGGAACATGGAGAAGGGAGAACTAAGCATTCTGCTTTTTTCCCCTGCTCTCAGCAATGGAATGAGATCCTCTAAAAAGATAGAATTTTTCTGAAATACTTTAAACAAGCAAAAAAAAAAACAAACCACCACCACCAACAAAAAACTACCCACAAACTTACAGTGCATGGAAACCTATTTAAATTCATAGGAGAATAATTTCAGTTTCTGTACTAGCCCTGCCAGCAACAAGGACTATTCACTTTTGCTGCAAACAAATGGCTTGGAGTCTGGCATTGATTGCTTTTGTTCATGCACTGGAACCTATTTTGTTACACTTCAGTATGGCATTGAAAGGTCGTATTTGTTTTACTTCTACTATATTCCTTTATACAGAAAATGTATATGGTCAGATGGAGCTGTCTTGGGGGGAAGGTGAACAACTTAGCATGCTCAGGAGAAAAAATGCATCTAGAACGGACAGGGTGTTTAAAAAGTGAAATAGAACAGTCTAAAAATACAGTCAGTGCTGAGCATAGTGCAAGGAAATAATGTGAGGCTGTAGAGAAGAGCAGAGAGCAACAGGCTTCTGCTGTGACAGAGAAAGACATTTCTTAGGTTTTCAGAGTAGTGTGTGGTATGCTTAGGTAATTTCTCATTGCTGCCTTGTAAATTGGCAATACTTGCATTTCTACCACAGAAAAAAATCTCTTTGGAGGCATCCTGTGATTTAATTTGCTTTTTACCTAGTCATATGTCATCTCTAAATCACAGCTTCCCTGCATATTTTTTCCAGCTGATGAAGTTGTGAGGAAAATTTCAGTGTTCACCTGTATGATCGTGTTATCTTTCCTGTTGAATTCACATGCAATTCTATCTGTAACCTAGGCTTGCTATGAAATGAGTTTTTTTATTTATATGGCAGGCAAACTTTTTTAAAGTGTCTGATGCAGTATTATTTTAAAGTGATTTTAAATTAAGGTTTTACTTTTTTTTCATTCCTCGTCTGCTTACTTCTTGTATGTCTCCTAATGAGGCTACTTTATTCTCATTTGGAATGCTTATTCTTTGTTGTTTTAGCATTGTTGTCTGAAAGAAATTGTAGACTTCTCCCACATTCACGTCTGTGATTCTCTTGTTCTAGCTCACTGTCCCAGCTGATTACCTAAGTGCTGGTCCTTTTGAAATCCAGATGCTATTTTGTGCCATTTAATTTTTAGCCAAATCATGTTATGATTGCTCTGCTCAAGGCTATTTCGATGAAAAACTTTTCTGTAATGACCTCAGGATATATCAAGTCTAAAATAGAATCAGCTGTTGTTGACTTGCTGGGCAGTTGATGGGGAGAGGGGAAAAAAAAAGTTGGTTGCTCTTGTACTGAGGACTATCTAGGCTGTATTGTCACTGCTAGTAAGTTACCAATCTCTATTACCCATAACACCACCATTCCCAGTGGTATTTGCCTTTGTAGGAGCATTACAGAACTCTTTTTAAGTCTGATCCTATTTGTAATCAAAAGCTACTCAGCAAAACCTGTTTTTATTACTAATCTCAATGATCATTTGACCCAAACTATTTTCTGCTGTTACTGCAACCTGTTGTACTTCCATCTCAATTCATAGCACATCTGTGAGATTTAGCAAGGAGGTGGTACCCCTGGTTGACACTGCGTCTTTTTGCATTGAATCTCGAAAGTGAGGTAAATATGATATAATTTACAAGGCAAATAAGCCCTCAGTCTTCCCTGTTGGACTCCTTCTTCCCTCTGAGGTAGTATACATCAATAGCCATGCCAGGACAAACATCACTGTTCCCAGCTTTGCAAGATCTAGCAGGGTTCAGGCTTGGTAGAGAGTAGGGGAGATGAGGTGGCCTGGACTTCTCTCATAAATCTTAATTCTAAGCCATAAAAAAATAAAATAAGGAAAGGTGATAAACTTCAAAACAAGATTCTCAGCGCCTCACTGAAGCACGCCTGCAAGAGCATTTGTGGGTTGCACCAGTTAGTAGTTTGACTCTTACAACAAAGCCTCCTAGGGTTACGTTAGTTGACCTGCAACTAGAATTTCTTGCCAGTCTTTTTGAGTGTCTGACCCTTGTGACTGTGAATTGTAAAGAGGAGCCTGCTAAAAGTGTAGCCTATCAAGCTGTGTAGTCAGTTAAAATCTTGATTAGTGCCTTTTCAGCAGGGGGGTCAAAGCATTAGTAGTATGGTGCTGCTTTTGAAAAGTATAACTGGGAACTGGTGGGCTTTTAAAGATATTTACATGTAGATAACACGATATGAACCTTTATAGATTCTGTGTTAGTGAAACACAGATAATCTGTTTATTTGTGAAAGCTGCTTGCTTTTGAAAATCTAAGATTTGTTGTTTGTTTCAGCCCTTTAAGGTAAAACAAGTTATACAAAGGTGAGGAAAAAGTATAGCAGAGAGAGAAGGTACAGCTTCTTTCCAGTTGATTTTGATTTGCAGGTCTGCTGATGGTTTTTGCAGCTGGCCTTAAAAAGAAAAAAAAAGTTTTGGGCAGCTTAAGCTGCTGGAATAATTCGACAAACTCAAGGTGTTATTCTAGAGGTGGGGTTGTGTGGGATCTGGGTCAAGTTCTTGTTAGAACACAGAGGGTGAAAAGACTGATGGAAAATGGTGCATGTAAGATAATGAGCAAGTATGACAAACATTGAACTTACTTTGCAAGGTTTTCAGGGTTTAGCTAAAACCACAGTAGTTGATGGTATTTTCAGATTGCCTTGCTCTAGAGTAATCTGGGTTCTTTCTTGAGGATCAGAATAACCATTTGAGATATGCTCTTTAAAGGTGATTTGACCCTGTACTTGTTTGGTGATCTGTAGGTAAACATTTTGTGGAAACACTGTTAACATTACTCAGTCCAGATATGATTCAGAGATTTGAACTATGTAGGTGGCATCTTTTATATCTCATGAACTAATTACTGTAGTACAAGCTTTGAAGACCCTTTGATATGATTTAAATTGAGCAGTTTATACTAGTGGCTTTGTATCAGTCTTCAGTCTTTATGCAAAAAAAAAAAGTTCGAGAACCTGAGCAACTGAATGAGAATCTGGGTGAACCTAGATGAAACAAATAAGAAAAAAAAAGCATAATCCTTGGCAACTCAGAACATTGGCCTCAGCATAATTAGAAATCACTGGTTGTCATCTGACCTGATGCATTTTGAAATGAGAGTTCTGAAATTTTATTTTGGATGTTTTGGGTAATCTTAACTGTCTAAAAATAAAGACATGCAGTTTGTCAGGTAATTATAAAGTATGTGATAAAGCAATGATACAAACTCTTGCAAAATCATAAACATCTCCATACTACTAGCAGTGTATTTCTAAACTTTGCATTTGGACAATTTCTGTCTAGAGATGAGCTGCATTATGTGAAGATGATGTGATAATGTATACACACAGATATATGTCTAGATGTGTTTTTAAGAGTGTGAATAAATCTTTCCTAAGGGATAATGGTGTGGAATTTTTAGTTAGACGCTTGCATACTGACATGCCCATTCTCATGCACAAATATTAACAAAGCTATTGCTTTGTATTTTATCATGCTAGAACTGTCTCATGCCTCTACAGTACTTTCATGCTTCTCCTGTTCTGTTATCTCATGTGCTGTGCAAATTGTCAATTTAATCTGCAGTGTCTGCCAGCTATGTTTTGGGATGTTGTATTCTAAGGGGAAGAGAAAATTGTGTATGAATTTGCATTGTGGTTGCATTTGCATTGTTGCATTTGTATTACCTAGTAAAACCTCACGGCTGCAATGCAGTGCCATATCACGTTCCTAACACATGACCAAATACAAATGTTCCCTCTTTTATGAGGGATTTCTGTCTGGCATATTCAGTGACATATGATGTGCTACTGGTTCACATGTTTGGAAAAAATGTATGTTTAAGTAAGATTATATTAAAGAAAACAACTTGAGGATTCAGTTGGGATAGTTAGTAAGCTGAACTTTTGAATTTTTTTTAACTTGCCAATTGACTGCTTGGTTTCTACCAACTCATTGCATGTGTCCTGTTGCCTGGCTTGCTGCACAGCCCATCTCAGCCTTTTGGTACCAGCACCAGTGATAAACTCATGACACCTGGGAGAATGTTGCTGCACCAGCTGCCCACTACCCAAAAAGAGCATGCTGCTGCCTGCCTGGCAGAGCCTACTGCTGCTGCAGCAGCGTGGGAAGCTCTCATCACAAATCTTTGTTGCTAAGCAGTGGAGAACTGTCAGTGCATTTCTCTATGGTGCTGGAGAGCAGGAGTAGCAGTGCTCCCAAGACCTGTGGAGAAAATGCATTTGTCAGACTGCAAGGACGTAGAGCGGTTGCAAGAATAAGCTGAGTCAGGCAAAGGAGTTTATTTTTCCAGTACTTCTGGCAAGTATGATATAACTTAGGAGAGTAATGCTATTTCTATGTCCAGTCTGTGATCTAGATAAGAAGAGGTGGATTACTTCTTGGTAGTGCTACAGGAAAATGCTTTTATGGATTTTTTTTGTACTACCCTGGAAAAATATTAATTAGTTTATTAGATGTTTTTGTCTTCTTTCATTGTAACAGTTTTTGGGCTGCTTGAACTGCTCTGACACTACTGTCTGCTATTGTCTGATTATTTGTCATTTACTTTTCAAGTTCGCGTAACTGAGTGTCAGGTTTTGAGGGCCTTCCGTTTTTCCGTATTTTTAGCTGCCAAATAACCAACAAATATGTAAAAATAATGGAGACAAAATACTTTTACTAGGAGGAAACTAGATGGTGTACCCAAAGAGGTGTATCACCCAAAGGTGATCACATTTTGAGAATATGGTTAAAAACTTCTGGTGACTTCTCATTGTAAAAATCCTAATGAAGGGACAGACAGTAGAAACAACTACTGCTCAGCATCCTTTTTCTGGGTATGTCTTAAACCTCTGAATCCATGTGGAGGATAAATGAAAGCAATGAAGGAATGACATATATGTGTAAACAAATAGGTTCTTGGCTTCTTATTGTTTCAGTGAAAAATACTTGGTGAATAGTAGTTTTATCTTAACTATACATGCACAAATAACCTACTTATCATTTGACTTTTTGTGGCAAATGAAAGGGGGAAGAAACTCCATTCACACTAACTAGTAAAGAGAGCTGATTGCATGATGCAAATTTCAGCCTGATATCTGTATTTCAGAAAAATGTGAAAAGATTGAAAATCTATTTGATTTTAAAGTAAATGAAACTGGCCTTTGGACAGCCATATGCATCTGTGATATCTGCAAAATCAGTAGTGAATGACTATGCTGAGACAATGTTGAACATTATATGTACTGTGAACATGTATTTTTTTTGCTCAGTAACAAATTTTGGAAAGACAAAATTTTAAGAAAAAACATAATTCTCATGAATTACTGGCCTGGATTAATCTGGAATCAGAACAGTGTTCTGATAATGCAAGAAAAATTTCATCAGGTTGAATGAAAGATCAAACATGATAATTACTCTTCGACCAAAAACTGAAGACAGTGTTTGCTTGGGGAAGAAATGTAAGAACAGGAAAAGCATGTAGTAAGCGCGTATTTCTCAGAGTGCTGTCTGGGCTTACAGAAGTTTGTGTGTGGTGTTACTGTTTCTGGACTCAGAGGCAACAAGTTTTACTTAACCTATAGTTTATTTTTCCATGATTTTGTCCAATCTGTTTTTGAGTTTATGCAAACATAAGTGTATGGCAATATCTCATTACAGGTGGTTCCACAGTTTGGTTCCACATTTTGAACTCTTGAACTTTTTTGTGTTTGAACTGTGTGCTTATGTTTTCTTTGCCTTTTGTGAGTTTGTAGAACCATATATGCCCTCAGTTGTGTGTCAGTCTGGATAGTATGTGTCTAAGCCATTTCTTATACATACATGTTTTTACTCCCTATACATTGCTGTCTCTTTTCTGTATTATTTCAAGTTTTTCTGTTGTTTTGAGAGGAAGATCAGAACTTTTTGTTCTGTTTTGTTTACTGTTCCTTTTTAATTGTTTTCTCTATTTTTAGACAGCTTATGGAGTCTAGAATCTCACTATAGGGTGGCTTCTCTGCAGTAGCTGTTCTTTTCAGTATCCTCATCCATTGTGTACAGCATTTCAAAATGACATATTAATATGTGGAATTGCATGTATCCGAGCATCCATCTCTGTATGATCCCACTGGTGATTTCCTCTCACGATGATAACTATTTATTTGTACTTATCCCATTTCCTATCTTCTAAATCATTATCCACCTGTGAGAGAATAATTTTCTTATCCTGTGACAGTTTTTTCTTAAGAGCCTTTGTTAAGGGATGTTCTCACATACCTTCTGTATATCTTCTCTGTCCATATATTGACTGACTTCTTTAATGTTGATGCTAACATACAACTTCCCTTCACAGTAACTGTTGACTCTTCCTCAGTTCATCTAATTTGATCTGTCCTCTGATGCTGGTAATTGGGCAAGTAGTGTTTTGTAAACATTACTTTGCTCCATTGCAATAGAGGCTGTTTATTCAGAGTATGGTTGTTCTCTAAAACTTGCAAATGAGTGCGGGAAGGATGCGTTCTGGCTGTGCGTTCCTTCTTAATTGCTTATGGTGCTGGTGCTGTAAGAACAACTATAGGTGGCTAAGAACATGTTTTGAATGTTACTGTTTTGTCAAATTGTTGTGTGCCTAAGCATATCAGAGTATTTCACTATGAGCAGCTGTTGTCTTCTGTACTTCCTTTTAATAATACTGTATTCGCATGGAATGCTTCTCACCCAGTCCGTATTAACTCATGTACTACTTATTTAGATTCATTCTTCTCTATGGCTTTTTTCATGCTTCTGTACTGATGATGTTAAATACTATGGTGTTATTCAGAAGATGAAAAATTCTGCCTTTAAAAAAAAATGTAATGAAATAAAGATGCAAAGTGGGATTAGACAAGCACATCTTATTTCTGTAACCTCCTTTATAGAAAAGTGAGGTATACATCTCCATCAAATGGTAAGGAAGAAATTAAATCGTATTAGAGTTCAGAGCTCAGGATCATATGGACAATTTTTATTCTTTCTAATACCATCCTCTCCTGTTTTTCTCTTATAAGCCAGATTTGCTCTGAGGAAAAAAAAAAGTTTCCTACTGCGAATCTTTGGACTTCCATTTGTTTTGATTTGGTAATTATTTAGATTGCAGTACTGCTATTCCTGAATTTAAACTTGTTTCTTATCATTAGGATTTATGAACAGAGTGTTCAATAAGGAAATGAAATTAAGACTATGCAGTCTATTTTGGATGGTGTTTCAATATTAAGTAAACAGGCATGACAACTAAATAAGGATTAGTATACTGAGCTTTAACACTGAATATGGTAAGGACAGCAGCATGAACATGCATACAAAATTGGAGGCAGATGTGAGTACGCTTTGCTGTCATCTGAAGCCAGCTGTGAGGCAGCTGTAATTCAGAAACTGTTCAACCATGTGAGTACAGCATTGTGATTGTGCCTAATATACTTTGTCTTCAATCAGAGATTATTCATTCAAGTTTTGCACCATTCTGATGAAGTTATGTGGCTACCAAACTGAAATTAGTTCCTCTTCAGCTGTCTTAGAGAAAGTTTATAATGTGGTTTGGACCAAAGTGTATAGAAGTGGCCCAAGCTTTTGATTATCTAAAAATGGAAAAGCTTACGTGACATCATGGCTTAGAGGTGCTTTTTTTTCATGATGCTTTTCCTACTGCCTAGCTGGTAAAGAAGGAAATTTTGTTTACAATTATCAGTAAGAACTTGTATCTTTACCATCTTGGAAGATCAGTACTTAGCTTGCTTCGTACATAAGGTTTCTGCAACTCAGGTCACACAACCATTCCTGAGTCCACATAAGTGTGCTCTCTTATTTACTGTCAGATATTAGTCTTACCTTGTTTGCTGCTGGGTTTAACTGACTGCTGCCTGCATTTAGATCCTGTATACTTATGAGCCATTGTTCACAGATACTCTTCCCTTTAGCCTTCCATTTCCTGATTTCTCAAAATGAAGTTGCTCCAGATCTGTATTTTTGTTTAGTTTTGATTGTTTCATGTGTGTAGCTCATTGCCGTCACCATTTGCTTTGTGCCTGTTATTCTTGCCCCCCTGATACACTTCCATCCTCTTGTGTTCCTCCTTTGTACTCGATTTAATGCCATCTCCTCTCCCTTGTTACTTTCTTACTCCATAGCTCATTCTGATCTTTTTCTTCTCACACTGTAGCCTTTTGGTTATCACTTGGTTTTATCCTTTAACTTGGATTGTAGTTCCAGCATTAATCTTAATTATAGTCTACACACAGTCCATTCTTCCCTCCTTCTGTCTACAGTAATTCAGTTTTGTGTTTGTGCTTAAAATAACAGCAGCAACAGAAAATTAAATGATGGTAGAGAAACTTAGAAAATCACAGTCTGGTGCTAATATACCAAGTCCTATTCAAATTTAGTTTTGAGCATATTCAGGCTTTGTACTAGAGGGACTGTATTCAGCTCTTGTATGAATTTTGAATTAAGCTGAAGGGCCAAGGAGGATTTATCTAGAGAGCAAAGCAATCAAGTGAAGTTCAGGGAAAAGAAAGGTTTACTGTAGTATAAATTCTTAGACAATGTTTTTAAATTTGATTTTTAAGGACAGCTATTTAAAGAGCAGTTTGATTAATAGTATCCACCTGCAGGTCTGCTTTTCAATAGATTCAAAGAACAAAGACTTAGAGTGAAGCACTGAAGTGTGTGCTTATTGCTTCCTCATTTATAAAATAAAGGAAAGCATTATAATCAATTATTTAATGTTGTTTATATGGTAAAATACTTTTAAGTGTCTGGTACAAAAGATTAGGAACTCCTTTTCGTGTTGTCTGTTATCAGCAAATTAACAGAACTAAGCAATCAACATGCTTAGTGTTTTGTTCTGCTTTTTTAATTAGTCTAAAAATTTAAAGGCAATTGGTTTCTCCATGGGTGCTTAAAGGCTTATTCATTGCATTTTAAGGCTAAGCTGAAATCATGTGTTGCAGTTTTGTATGAAATGTATTGTTTCATTGACTAATTTTGAGTCACTTGTTTTCACAGTGGAATTAAATTCTGTTCAAAATTTTAATTCATTTTCTTAAATGTTATCTTGCTCATTGTGAGTCATTAAGATATTTTACAGGTATGCTTCAGTAGTGGCAGCTTTATTGCCAGAGCCTCATTAGACATAAAGACAAGTGGTTTGATAATTGTTTGCTTTTAATTTTCATGGTGTGTATTTTTCTACGAAGTCTGTAATTGTCTATCACATTAAGAAATCCTGTTGCTGCAGTTTGAAAATTTGGATTCTTTGGATCTTTTTGAGTAGAAATTGCTGTACTTTCTGTAGATCTGCACAGTCTTGCACAGTCTGCATGTTTCAGCCACTCTCAAACTGGTCAGGCAAGAGTATTGATAAATATTTTAAAAATATTTAATATTTAAAATATTTTTGTAAGACTATAATAACTTTGTATTTAATATCAGGATGAGTTTATCAAGGAAGCATTTTCACTCCAGTGCAAGGGATTAAAACACCTCTGTGTGAAAAATAACAACGCTAATCTTTTAGGTTCAAAGTGTGCCAGGGTGTTTTTCCTTGAGGATGCAGTAGATTTCCCCTTTTGTTTTGGAGTCACTGTAACAGGATAGGGAGGATCTGCTCTGTGCTAGGGCACATCCCAATCATTGAGTTAGTCTGGCAGTAGTGCTGTACTGCGCTGAAGTCCAGATCACCTGCCTGAGCGGAAATTTAACTTAGAACTTTCAGTTATCTCCTCAAGACTTTACTCTTCTTAGATTCCTTTTGCAGATTGATTCCCCAAATTAAACACACCAGTAATCAAAGACGTTCTGAACCTGTAGAAATAGATTCTGTTTGCAGTAGTAGATGTCTGTCCAGGGCACTGGAAAAAATGAGAATTGAGTATTGGTCACTGAAACGACGACTATTTCTGCCACAGAAGGTCTGTTTGAATCTTACAGTTCAATCCCTCAGTAGGATCATCCCATGGTCCTGCTGTTTGAAAGTGAAAACCATTTCCTTCCATCCAGATCTCTAGTCTCTACACATAACTAATTATATATTCCAGCTTTCTAACGCTTATGGAGGGAAGCTGGGTTTTTGGAGTGTAACTTATTTCCATAGCTGGGATGCAATGACATGGAGATATTTGCTATTTGTATGGTATAAGGCAGTTGTCTTCAATAACAGCCTAACTACTTGTTTTTCTTCAAGCAGTCCTAACACTTCCTTTAGCTTTTATGGTTGGTGGTGTTATCTGTAGGTAGACCATGTAAACAAGAATAAGAACCTCTAATAGATTCCTGTATGTTTTTGTCACTGGTTTAGGAAATATTAAAACCCTATCTTGGTTTGACAGGAACTGATGAACATTCTACTTTTGAGTCATTCATCTGCTGTCTTTTCTACTTAGTGTTTCCTTTTCAGTCATTACGAAAGATAGAAGGGTGAGAATGGTTACATGCACCTGTTAGACCCATTGTATATGACTTTCCTTGGAGACAGAGTGCCTTCAAGGTAGTCTTTTCTTTTAGGCTAGTTTCCTTGTCTTGGTTGTTGCAGCCTTGCTTTGACTTGGTGTGCATTTTGATAATGAGAGATCCATTTGAATAGACTGTGTTTCCTTAAGTTTGTGGCATCTGTGGTCTGCCTAACTGGAACTGTTTTGACAGTGCCATGTTGTGGGTCCACCCTGCCTTTCTTTAGTACTTGGTGCAAACTTTTGTATCAGGTAAAAACTCTGAGAGGGAATTCCTGTAATTAGTCTTTGGATAGATGCCAAGTGTGTTGATACACTCTTGTGTTAGAGTACAGCAGACAGAGTAAAAGGGAAAGAAAAAAAATACGACTTTCTGTAGTTGTAGTTATTTGAAATCTGTTGGCCTTACAAATTCCAACTCTGTTTTTTCTTGAGTCTGATCTCTTGTTGTGGTGGGTTGACCCTGGCCAGCAGCTCAGCACCACACAGCCACTTGCACACTTCCCATCCCACACCCAGCAGAACTGGGGAGAGAATAGGAAGAGCAAAAGTGAGAAAGCCCTTGTGTCAAGATAAAGATCGGTTGATAAGTAAAGAAGAGGGGCGGGGTGGTTGTGCAGAACAAGTAATGCAAAGGCAATTAATTGCCACCTCCCACAAGCAGACTGATGCCCAGCCAGACCAAACGGAATGGCTACCTGCCACACCAACCCCCCTTGCCCTTAGTTTTTATTGGTAAGCATGAAGTTACACGGTATGGATGTACTATCCATTTGGTCAGTTTGCGTCAGCTGTCCCAGCTGTGTCCCCTCCCAGCCTCTTGCCCATCCTTGACTTACTGACTGGCAGGGGCAGAGGGGAAAAAGCTAAAGCCTCAATACTGTGCAAGGACCGCTCAGTAGTAGCAAAAACTGTGTTATCAACCCTGTTTTAGTCACAAATCCAAAACACAGCACCATACAGGCTGCTATGAAAAAAACTTACTCCATCCCAGCCAGACCCAGTACACCTGCTCAGCCCTCAGCTTGAGCTAATGAAAGCCCTCATAGAAATCTTTTCCAGAAGAAATAACGAGATTTGCGTGTAGTGTATACCTGTTGAAGAAAAGAATATGTATGGGTGACAGGTCAAATAACTAATGTTTCTGTGAAGTACCTACTTGATGATTACTTTCCAAATCAGAGTGCATTACTGAAGTTTGCTGTCAAAGAATTTATCATCTTGTTCCTTATTTACGTGATGTGGCAGCATCTCAGATTTTTGAGGTCTTCTGTGATCGTAATTGATCAGATCAGTTTTTGCATTTTCTCTAGTAACCTCAGTGCTCACAGTCTCTTCTGCTTCCGCATAATAAATACACTAAACAGCCCTATAGCTGTTCTCAAACTCTATAAATTTCTATACTTAACCTTATGGTATAATGAAAGTAGGCTGTTTATTTTCTTCATATTCCTTTTGTCATGGAACGCATGACAAGATCTGTTTTTTCAATACTTTGATAGTCTCTTGTGAGACTTTAGGAAGGTATAAATAAAGCAGTTCTTCATCTAGCACTTCAGCATATTGAAAGAATTTTAGATAGGAAGGCCAATTTTCTTTTAATGGCCCTGCTGCTTACACATGGCCGTATCATTTGTTAGGTATTTCAGACTGTGTATTCGTGTTCTATCAAACGAAGAAATTATTTGTGTAATCTCAGGAAACCGAAGTCTACTGAAATACAAGGCTGACTTACTATTTTGCAGTCCTTTCGAATAATGCTTTCTTAATGAGTGTGCATGATTTTATTAATAGTTGAGCTATTTTGCTGCTAAATTCCTTCCATTAGCTCATGACGGATCTTCTATTTTATTTAGATGAACGAGCATTGCATTCTTTAGGCAAACTTCATTAAATTTGGAGCTCTATCAACTAGAACTGTAATTATATGGAGAGGAAACTTCCTAATCTGACATTTGTAAAACCGAGCCCTTTTGGCATCTGTTGTTATCTTATGCAACATGACCAACTGAGCCTTTGTATTGAACAGAGGCAGACCCTGGGAGGGGTGCCTTCAGCTAGGAGAAGTGTTATTTTCTATTATGATTTAATTGTTTTATAGCCTATTTCACCACAACGAGACATCTGCTCTTTCCATATCTGGAGCTATCATATCAGATTGGTAAAGGTGGTAGTAAGCATTCTGTACTCCTCTTACCTGTTATCTCATTGTTTAGAGTTACTTTATTACTTTTCAAATGACGCATGCAATTTAAGTCCATGAATATCCTCTTGTCCTTTAAGGTAAAATTTATGAATCTTATCATGGCTATGAAATAATAATAAAAAAAGCATACTCAGTTATGAATAGAAAAATGACTTCTTTTTGAGAGTTAAGACTGAATGGTTTGAATCAGCAACACGAGTGGGGAATTGCAGCTGCCTATCCGTTTTAGTCCATTTTCCCTTAGCACTATATGTGACTCGAATACAGACCGGTGATCTTTGAACTCCTGCTGTTTTGTCCTGCTTCAGATTTCAGCTGCTGCCTTGCTGGTACTGCAATGCATTTTAAGATGGAGGAAGATACCTATAACAACATCATTGCCTTTTCTGATTAGGTTGTGAACCACAGCAGAAACAGAAGAATTCACAGAAGTTTTCATAATTAGGATCAAGTTAAGAATGACATCTTCTACACAGAGACACCTGGAGTCCTCCAAGAAAGAAGCTGAGAGCAATTAATTTGAATCTCTCACCAACCTAGCATAGCCTACAAATAGTTTTAAGTTGTACCTATCTGGCAACATGGGGCAGCCAACACGTTACATTAAGACTATTATCCTCTGTAATGGAATTCAGCACTGGGCTGAAGGTGTTAAGCCTTACAGTACTTACGCACTGCACTGAATTAATTTCCTGAGAGTTATAGGTATGCCTGGTGGCCAGCTTGTGAAATGGTATGTCGTTATGCCCAGATGTACCCTCTGTTCTTGTAGACACAAGGTTTCTGGGGGATGAGCTTCATGTTTTGGACTCTTGCCCCTCAATGAAGGGGTGGGGAAAGAGTGGAATTAGCTTGCTTTGTGCTGCCTGATAGACACTTAAGGAAGAAGATTGGGTAGAGAATCTGTTGCAACATGTTGCCTGTCATCTCTTGACTTTTGGAACTGCATTCAGCCCAAAAGGTTTAAAAACCAAAGAGTACTGTTCTCAGTCTTCCTCAAAGAAGATGTGCTGGTGAGGAGTTAGGATTAGTTACCATGTATGTGAGAAGAAAAAGGAAAAATAAACCAAATTTGGGTGAAGTAGTAGCCTCCTTATAGGAAGAGAAATGAATATATTTTTGTGTTTGGATATAAATGCTATCCTTAAGAGACCATTGTAAGAAATCTTTGAGCTGTCATAAGTAATGTGAAAACTACAACTGCTGATCTGCATCTCAGAAACAGGCTTCTGTCACTGCTCAGGGAAGTGGCATGTATGAGCAGAAGTGGCTTTTCTCAGTGATATTTTGTTGGACACTTGTGGGTCTGGGAAAGAGAGGCAAACAGGCAGCACAAGGGAGAGCCTGAACAAATTGTTGGAGTGTGGCCCAGAAAGTGCTTGGAGTATAAACCTTTTAATTGATTCGTGGGGGAAAAATGCTGAGAAGTCCATTTCGTTCTGTTGGACTGTATTTGTTTACGTGGCTGCAAACAATGCTGGAGGATAGTGTATGAAACAGGTTGTCAATGTATCCCTATTCACTCGAACACCTTGTTTATCAGAAAACTTTTTTTGTTGTGGTTTAAATAGAAGAACAGAAATTACTTTGAGTGCCATAGCATTGTAACAATTTCTAACTTTACATCAGAAATACCTTGTCAGCTAATACTGGAATTAATCCTTGTGTTATGGTCTGGTTGGTGTGTTTTTGAAGTGAACAATTAGAAAACTGGCATATTATGCTTACAGAAACATACAAAGTTAAGTGCATGCTGTAGTTCTGCTCAAAGCAATGTTGCATTGCAAGCAGTGGAATTCAGCACTGGGCTGAAGGTGTTAAGCCTTACAGTACTTATGCACTGCACTGAATTAATTTCCTGAGAGTTATAGGTGTGCCTGGTGGCCAACTTGTCGAAGGATATGTCTTCTAGTTAATCTTAAGAAATGTAGTGTATGCCTATCTATGCTTGAACATTCTTAATGCACCACTGACTTAAGACTGTCCATATCTATCTAGTTCATTCAAATTCATTAAAACAAATGTGCAGCTATTTTTGAAGAAATTAGTTGGCAATTATTTTGTGATCAAGACTGTTGTGTTTAATTTTTATTATTCAGAGAACGAAATCCCTGCAACTGGAATTAAACTTGCATGCAAGTATCAGTCATTTAGGTGTTTAAAAGAATTACTATGGGGGTGGTGCCTCAATTAAGTTATTGTTATGCTTGAGGTAAAAAAAGGAAAAAAAAGATCCCTAAATACATGAAATGTGGATATGAATGGAAACAAGCAAGCAGCAACACTGCTTAGTAGAAATTGAATTATGGATGAAAAGCATATTAACAAAATAAAATTGGGTTAACTTGCTAAGAGCCTACTGTCATAAAATTGCTAATCATATAGTTACTGTACTCTTCATAGAATACTGATATGAACGGTGAAATTTGGCTATTTCCGTAGTGTCTAGGAAGTTTTATATACTCCATGAAAATAAATAAACCCATGGTAATTCTTACATCCCTCCAAAAACAAAGGCCTCTGTCTAATAAGGGCAACAGCTTAGGCTGGGATGGCCTAAAGAGGTTGCAGGTTGCCGCATGTTTGTCTGTCTTCTTCCTGCAAATCTTTGAGTTGCTCATCAATCAACTCTAAATTGCTGCTGTTCTGAGTGAATGGCATTTTAGGGTAAAACATTTTTGTTTGACTTAGAACGCTCCTCTTTGGTAACAATTCAGGAATCCATTAGCACCTCTGTGCCAGCAGGCAATGAAGAGGAAGTCTTGGTGCTGTGGCTTTATCAGTCAAGCCAAGCCAGGGCATCCCTGCTCACCCATTGGTGCTTTGAGTGACTAGGCAGCTTTCGTAATTGCAAAACTCTTAACAGCTCAATAGTAAATGTTGGGAAATGCAAGGCATTACTACACATACCAATTGTTTTATCTTGCTTTTGTGTTTTGTTTTTAAGCACTTCTGTCCTAGAATTCGTAATTGTTTTTTGAAGCTGAATGTCTTTCTGGCCCTTGTGCTTGTGTCAAAGTAGAGTTGCTCATGTTCAGGTTATGAAAGCAGAAAAGTTTTTTTCTGTCTTTAGTCGTCTCTTCTTTCCTGAATCCAAACTATGTCAGAGGACTGAAGCTTTGAAAGAGATGTGATCCTCTTATGTAGTTGCTAATTCCTTGCTCAATTTGACTATTCCTTGCACTGTCATCTTTGCAGTAACTTTGCTTTGCTACTGCTTCGGTTGTTTTCTCATGCTTGTGATGTTCAGGAAAAGTAACGAAATAATCACTTCTAATAGAAATCCTTCTTTTTGTGTGTAGGAAACTCACAAATGGGTGCTACCATAGTAGATGCATTGGATACTCTTTATATCATGGGGCTTCATGATGAATTCAGAGAAGGACAAGAGTGGATTGACAAAAATCTTGATTTCAGCGTGGTAAGTAGAACTTGTCCTGATGTTTTCCTAGTCCTTTTCATGGTGTTCTGCCTAGGGGGAGAAGTCTTTCAGATGAAGTTTAAAAAAAGCACAATTCAAAGTATCAGAAGTTCAGATGCAAACTTTAGTGAAGTTCTGTGTTTCTAACTTTGTATTTAAAAAAAAAAACACCTTTCACGCTCCAATTATGATTAAAGATATACATATCTATATATTATATTTTCAAAGTACGAATTATTGTTAGATAATGGAAGAAAAGGAAAGTGGTCAGAGAGAAACTACTGGGCCTCTACAGAAGAAATGAATGCAGGAAAATAAGGCTTTACTAGCTTGTGGTAGCTGGAAATAACTGAGTTGTGAAATAGAATTTCTCCCCAGACCAACAAAATGAAACATTAGGATATAGTCAGAGCTGAGCAGATGCTTATTTTTATTCTTACATTAAATCCTACATTTCAGAAAGGATTTGTTGGTGCTTTTTTCATTTGTTTTGTTTTTATACATTTACTGTCTGGCAAACATGAAACAAATTCTTTCTGCTTTTTTAGTTAGTGCCAAATAATAATTCAGTCTAAAACTGAAGACCCTAAATATGTCAGAGATAGTGTAGACATAAGGGTGCCATCACGAAGGTGGAATAAATTACTGTCATAGCTTTTGTCTGTTGTGAGGCAATCTATATATAAAATTGCAGAATTAATCTAGGATTTGGGTGAGATAAATTTACATGACTCACTGAGGTTAAATTACAGTTTNTGAGTTATGGAATAGAATTTCTTCCCAGACCAACAAAATGAAACATTAGGATATAGTCAGAGCTGAGCAGATGCTTATTTTTATTCTTACATTAAATCCTACATTTCAGAAAGGATTTGTTGGTGCTTTTTTCATTTGTTTTGTTTTTATACATTTACTGTCTGGCAAACATGAAACAAATTCTTTCTGCTTTTTTAGTTAGTGCCAAATAATAATTCAGTCTAAAACTGAAAACCCTAAATATGTCAGAGATAGTGTAGACATAAGGGTGCCATCACGAAGGTGGAATAAATTACTGTCATAGCTTTTGTCTGTTGTGAGGCAATCTATATATAAAATTGCAGAATTAATCTAGGATTTGGGTGAGATAAATTTACATGACTCACTGAGGTTAAATTACAGTTTCCTGTATATCAGAAAACATTTCTGAAGGTTAACAAGTTGTCTTATATATGCAAGACTTGAGTGATTTTTTTAATATGGTTCAAAGCTTAAAAAAAAAGAAAAAATCATTCCTCTTGAATTCTTTTACTGGGAAATACAAGTCATTGGTTTCACTATACACTTTACCGTTGCTTGTATGATTCATTGTATGACTTTGATAGGTATAAATTGGAATCGTACACTGTATTGTTGGTATTTTTCTTGTGTCATTGGTATCTGAATAAAAATACATCTTTTACTAAAAACCTATTTTGGGGAGTATTTCAAGCTTCAGACTTCTAATGATCAGCACTGTTAGAGGAAATCTTTATTCATATAATCTCTCTGACTTAATGTGTGAAAAATATATATATTATGTATACACGCAAAATGCATGATACAGGCACAGATGCCATACAAATAGAGTGAAAGGAAAGACAGATACACTGGTATATGTCATGTCAACTGTGTACTCACTGGTGGGAAAACTTGTGTGGTAGTGATTTTCTGGATAAAAGGAAAGCCTGTTTTATTTCAAAGTCTGTTGATAAAAAAACATTTGTGTCTAATGGGTTGAATGAATAAAAGTTTGAGAGAGACAGATAGGGTGTATGCAAACAAAGGAGTGAATGAGGCTCAGGGAGGCAGAAAGATGTTAAAACTAGCTAATTCCTCTTAGTTTTTCAGAGTGGGTTAAATGAGTGAAAATGTACCAGTGAAGTAGACCGAATACATTAATGCGGAGGGAGGCAGTAAAATGGTTTCTCCTGAACTGCAAGATCACTGAGAAGCTCTTGTCGTAACATTGAATGCATAAAGGCTATTCCTAGATGGAGACTATGTTAAAAAGAAGCTCTGAATTTGCACATTGGTAATTCATGTTAAGAAAACATGCTACAGGAATTCTGTAATTAGTCTTCCACTCTGTACTGTAAACCCAGAAGATTCAAGGTTATGGTTAAACATAAGAGAAAAGGTGCTGCATTATGGAAGCGTACAGTCCTTGCTTTCTCTCCCACCATCCCCAAACAACTTCAATTGCACTTTATAGTGATAATATGATCAGAGAGCGGGAGAAAAACTAATTTGATATTTAAAAATCAGTTGAAGTTGGAACTGGAACGATCATAGTGTCATGAGGACATGCACAGGAATTTCAGTATGGATTTAGATATTGAAACAATACAAACCATTGCACGCATATTGGTTTAGGATATAGAATCGTAGCATCATCTGGGTTGGAAAAAACCTGCAAGATCATCAAGTCCAACCATGAAGCTGACCTACCAAGTCCCATCACTAAACCATGTCCCTTAGTGCCACGTCCAGATGTCTCTTAAATACTCCAGGGATGGGGACTCCAGCACTTCCCTGGGCAGCCCCTTCCAATGCTTGAACACTCTCTCCGTGGAGAAATTCTTCCTAAAGTCCGATCTAAACATCTCATGGCACAATTTGAGACTGTCTCCTCACACCCTGTTTTCCTTGATTACTTTTTATTTCTTTGATTAGAGAGTTGGTTAATTACATACTTCTTTGTTTCAGAATTCCGAAGTGTCTGTTTTTGAGGTCAATATTCGCTTCATTGGTGGTCTTCTAGCAGCATACTACCTTTCAGGCCAAGAGGTAAGGAGACTGGAAGGTGGCTGTGAAATGCAATGTATTTTAGCAAATAAAGATTGCATATGAAGAATTTTTTAGAATCTTGGTTTATCAGTAGTTTGCAAACTAATTTCACAGTAATGAGTTATACAAAGTAACCAAATTCTTTGAGTATGGAATCTTTAAAGCTTGTTTCTGTGCAGATCTAAGATGGTTTATGACCTTTTGTTAGAACTGAAACTCTTTTATCGAGGTGTTTTCAAAAGAACTCTACTTCAGTAAACATCAACCTGAAATGTCAAGTCATTGTTCTTTAGTGCCAAAAATAACTTGTTTTGATATTCTGTAACTCCACAAAGGTAGAAATAATCGTTTTGTCACTTGTCTTGCAATGCTATAGGTTTGCTTCACGAAAGTGGTACAACAATCTTCTTGCCATTTTCTCAACGACAAACTGAGAAATATCAAGCGAATTTCATCCCATTTTTGAAACTTCTGTTAAAAAAAAAAAAAAGATTGGAGACTTACACTTCTGAGTGCTTCTCCAGAGGCATGCCTAGATTGAAAAGATGCGTATACCCAAAGACTTGCAATCACAGACAACTCTGTTCTTCCAGTAACATTGTTGTGACTTCATGCACCATTACTTCACATACTTTATCAAAGCTGGAGGCTGACCCAACCTACAGATTAACTCATAGCTCTTATGTCTTAACAGCTAGCTATCTGTTGCCTATGTCTTTGATTTTATTTTATTTTTTTATTTTTTGGCCATTCTGTAGTCCACTACCTAAAACATTAGGCTTCCAGCCATATTTCATGGCTTAAGGTTTGATACACTTTCAGATATCCATACATATTGTTTTCCTTTGTTTAGGGGACCACCACATACATATCAACGAGTTTTCAGGAATTTTAAGCCTGCAACCCTAAAAGGAACCAGGAGAAACCCTGTATTTGTTGTCTCTTTAAGTCTTTTGCATCATCCTGGGACCCATTAATTTTCTTATTAGGAGTGACTTCACTTTGGAAGAAGAGCATAGTGACAGAGTGCAAATCCAGTGGGTATCTTGGAAAAAAAAAGTGAGAGTTCATTTTTCAAGTACTATTTTTCATAGTTGTTGTTGTCCACATTCTCCAAGGACTGTGTCTGCAGAATGATCAGTTGCAAGCAGTCCTTTCTGTTGCACTGATCTATATGGGCTGTTATGGCAGGCCTAAAGGAAAGGAGAAGCACAGAATTTTGCCACTCCATTTCCTGTGTAGCAGCCTAAGAGCTGAACTTGCATTCATGGCAGTGAAACTTTCTCTGCCTCCAGAATCTGTCAGGCTTAGGTCTTATATCTGAGTTTCCTGGGAGCTCAGTAAAGTACTAAGTCTCTTTCAGTACTTAAAGGGAGCTCCTCTCAGTACTTAAAGGGGGCTTATAAAAAAGATGGAGAGCAACTTTTTACACGGGCAGATAGTGATAGCACAAGGGGAAACAGTTTTAAACTAAAAGAGGGGAGATTTAGATTAGATGTTAGGAGGAAATTCTTCACTCAGAGGGCGGTGAGACACTGGAACAGGTTGCCCAGAGAAGTTGTGGATTCCCCATCTCTGGAGGTGTTCAAGGCCAGGCTGGATGGGGCTCTGGGCAACCTGATCCAGTGGAAGGTGTCCCTGCCTATGGCAGGGGGGGTGGAACTAGATGGGCTTTAAGGTCACTTCCAACACAAGCCATTCTATGATTCTATACTTTGCCCTCAGGCAGTGATCCTGTAGCCCAGTGTTGCAAGTCAGCCTTTAAAACTGATTGCTCTGGCACCTCTTCAGGAATACAACCTTTATAGCTGCTATCACTTGTGTCAGAGTAGCAGTGAAATTCAGGCCCAGTTAGTTTACACTTTTGTCCTAACAAAAGGCATGAAAATCCCTGAATGATCATCCCAAATATTTACTTGACACAGCTTCCAAGTTTCATCTGGGTCAGCGTTATTAACCCACTAGTTTTCTTCTGAAGACCCACAGAACAGAAACTTTCTTTTGCTGTCAGACATAAGCAAGTAAAACTTCCTGTAGCAATGTCTGTAGCAAAATTGTTTCATGGAGAGTGGTCTCGGCTGCGTGTTTCAACTTGTGTCCACCAGCAGCTGGAGTAGCTAAGCTGGAACTGGTAGGAGGAGTCATGGTTCCTGCTTTAGTGTAAGTGATCTCAGCAGCATGGTGAAGGATGCTTCCTTTCCAGAAATCTATTTCTGTCACTTGGAGCTCAGATCACATTGAGTACTATGTGATCACTGAAGCCTTCAAGCATTGAGCAGAGCGGTCTCACATCATCTTTTCAACTAGGAACATTGATACTGTCTCTGGATGACAGAAGCTGGAACGTGCCCCTTAGAGTCATCTACTGTGAATATGAAAAACCTCAGAGAAAGAGCAATGATCACTCGTCAGTAACAGGGTTATTTGGATAGATCAATACCATGCCAGTGCACAAGCATGTTAACAAGAATGCTTTTGCCCCAGTATGCAGAAGGGTGCAGTGAAACACTAACAAAACAACGTGCTTTGCCTGCATTTGTAAGGCTGGGTACTTCTTTCCCTTTCAGTTGCTTCTAACCACTTGGATAGAGTCAGAGCAAGCTCCTTTGCTTAAAGAGTTTTCATCAATGTATTTTATTTCTTTCCTTCTTAGAAGGCTTTTATTCTTTCTTAAATTCTGGCCACCGGGTTGACTTTTTCCTTTTAAAAATATTTTTACGGCATCAGTCTCACCAATGGATTTTAAATACTTCATGACTTGTTGAAGATTATTCCTGTCAAGTGATCATATATTACCTTTATTTTCCAAAAGAAGAACTCATAAACAAGCGTTCATGCTGCATTTCTTTTAAATAGTTTGGCAGGTAGGACTGCTTCTGGTACCTGAGAAACAACTTAATTTGCCAAGTTGGATGATTTCTCTGCAATTTATCAGTATGGATGAGATAAGCAAGGAAGCTTGAGACTTTTCAGTAATTAAGCCCAGCAGAGAGAGATCTGCTTCTGGAGATAACTTCTCCAGAAGTTAGAGTCACTCATTTCCCAGTTAAACTGTTGGAAACAGGCTTGAGGTGTGATTTTCCAATCTCGTCTTTTTCCTTCTGTCCACAAGAAAGGAAGGAATTCATCAGCTCAGGCATGCTTCATTTCTTCTTTTTTTTTTACTGCATTCAAACATGTGAGGAGACGGTTTTTAGCCACTGTGAAGACAGGCAAGCTTGATCCAAGTATTTGGTGTTTTGCATGACAAGGTCTTGAACATGAACATGTACATGGGCGTATAACTCTAAGGGGAGTCTCTGTCTAGGTGGTTCCTTTGTTCATTAAGCTATCATTTACTTGCTCATATTCCCTTCCTACATCTTTTTGTTATTCCAATCCATCAGCATTCTTTTCTCCTTTGTATGGGGAGGGTAATTGTGCTTGATAGGATTTTATCAGATTGAGTCATAATGCTAGATATTGGTCATAGTTTTTAAACACAGCTATTAGTTTAGATGAAATTGTCCTGTTTATTGCTTTTATTAGAAAAATGTTAGTTTTTTAAAAATTAGTTAGCATGACTAGTGGCATGACCCTGTGCTGTCCATGGTGTGTTTCAGCTGTCACGTTACAGGTATTGCTTAGGTGACCATCAACCGAGACCATGATTTTAACAATGCTGGTTACAGTTGATGGTACGCTTCCTCTTTTCCACCTGTCAAATGGGATTAACAGGCCAAGTTAACATATCAGAGGTAAAATATATAGTGACTTGTTACCTAAATTGAGCTAGACTGTTTCTCAGTAATCCCTGCAACAGTCCTCTAACATCTGGAGCCAGACAATGTCTTTGTTATGCTCAAGAGGGAGCTGTGATATGCTTGATAATATAACAGAAATATGTAGAAATGAAATGTTCCATTTGCCTACTTTGGAGTAAACATTGAATGTGTCAGCTTAGGATCAAAATCAACCTTATCTAAATGTAAAAACCAATTCTGTGGCCACGTTAAGCCTCAAGTATTTGTTTTGTCTTGCGCATTGTGCTGGCAAAACTATCATTTTCGCTTTCAGTTTTGAATCTAAGTTTTTCGTAGTTTTGAACAATCCCTACCAAGGTGTTATTTAGCATTTTTCCTAGAACAGTATGTTCCTTTGTTTGTTCCCTAGACCTACTGTATAAGAATGGTCTGTGTTCTTTACCTACTTATCCAAAGTTAATATCTTTGTCATTGTATTACATGTAATAACATGAGGATAGAAATGCTTAATGAAAGTGTTACGTATACACTGAGATCAGAACAGGATAAAACACTGCATTTCACAAAAAAGGATGCTATTGTAAGTTAGACTTATTATCAGATTTGAGTTGGCTGATCATTCAGTTCTTTAAATTCTCTTCCCAGGGGAGGAGATTGTTCCTCTATTTTCTGGAAATCAGCCGTGTTGTATAGCTTGTTTATCAGGATGTGGCTCTGGAATTCTTTCATGGTATCTGTCTAGTTCTCTGATTTAAGATTTTGTTCAAGATCAGAGTCATATTTTTTGCTTCCTTTTTCTCAGGCTAGCATGAAGTTTTCTCTTCATTATGTACGTTGATATCAGTACATTCTTTTTGCAGCACAAATTATTTGATTGGTCTTTATTGGGTATGTGATTTTGTTCTTTCCCTTCTTTCAGTCACACTTGTGTATCTGGATCTTTTTGGGCATTGAGGTAGCTGATACTGACTTGAGGAAGGACAGGAGGGTTGATTTGTAAAATCACTGCCTGTCCAAAATGTTCCTAACTTGTAGTGCAAAAAAGCAACAACCAGGCAAGCAGGAGTGAATGGCACCAAATAGAAATGAGCTGGCTGATTATTCTGCGTTAGTGCTGAAGCTACAAAGTTTGCCAACAGACCATAGCTAAAAGCTATAGTAGAAGTTGCAAAATAGATCTGTGAAGAGTGTGCCCAAATCTCAAATCTATGAGAGTAGGTTACAAGGAGACCAGGAGTTATAATGTCCCCAAGGCCTAGGACAGTAAAATGTCTGTTGTCAGAAGCTGATAAAGGGTACCATACTGGAATCTTCAGCAGAAAAGGGTTTTTCTCATAGTGGGCTGAATCAAATGGTCCATGAGCTATAACTTTCATTATGCTGTCCCCACGTTTGGTTAGGGAAGGAGTGATAAGTACAAGGAAGACCTCATAGACTAATGATGCCAGTAGAAATAAGCTGCAGTTCTTCATATTAGCAATGTGAACTTTTTAGTTCATAGAGGCAGATAGAAATTCCTAGAGCATCTTGCAGGATCCAGGCCCGCTGTTTCTCATTTCTGAAGACCATCCAAAAGACAGCAGTGAACATGCTGAACCCTGCTAGGAGCAGTTTCTTCACTTCCAAGCCTTTGTGAAGACACTTGTTGTGGTTTAGCCCCAGCAGGCAGCAAATTACCACACAGCTGCTTGCTCACTCTCCCCAGGTGGGATGGGGAGAGAATCAGAAAGGTAAAAGTGCCAGACCTCATGGTTTGAGATAAAGGCAGTTTACTAGGTAAAGCAAAAGCTGTGCGCACAAGTGACGAAAAACAGGGAATTCATTCACTACTTCCCATGTGTTCAGCCAGTTCCAGAAAAGCAGGGCTCATCACGCGTAATGGTTTCTTGGGAAGACGAACGCTATCACTCCGAATGTCCCCCCGCTTCCTCCTTCTTTCCCCCAGCTTTTATTGGTGAACATGATGCCATATGGTACGGAATATCCCTTTGGTCAGTCTGGGTCACCCGCCCTGGCTGTGACCCCTCCCAGCTCCTTGTGCACCCCCAGCCTCCTCGCTGACAGGGCAGCACAGGAAGCAAAAAAGTCCTTGGCTGTATATAAACACTGCTCTGCAACTACCAAAGACATCACCACTATTTTCATCAAAAATACAAAACACAGCATTGTGTGAGCCTCTACAAAGAAAATTAACTCTGTCCCAGCCGAAACCATGACAACACTGTAAATGAACTTTCTGCTCTCCAACTGTGAGTTTGTTCAAGGAAGGAGACAAGCAGCTGTAGAGTCCAAGAGATGCATATATGCAGAATAATCCTATAATTAAACGCATTAAATTGTCGTAGGAGCAGAAAAGCATGAGCAAGATAAAGGACAATGTTGCTATGCTTTCACAAAGAAAATATCATAGTTAACTGTTGTGTATTCAAAATCTTTTGATTTTTTTACCACTGCATTTGATGTATTGCTGTTGTTTCTGTGTGGTTTCTGCCCAATAGCCTCCAGCACTGACTACACCCACTGCTAGAATGAGCATGATATTCATATTACATGCCAAATGTCTGTCAAACTTCTTGAATGGATAGATAAAGTCCAGAACTCTGAGCAAATGTACAGGAACAGTAATTTCTTCACAGTGTCCCCCGTCATAGGTATGCCCACTGTCTTTGATGAAGGATACTGTGGCATCTCCCCCAAGGGTTAAAAGCAATTGAGTCCCATTTATTCCCTGGAGCTTTCAGAGAAGTTGCAGTTATCTTTTCCTTCTGAGGCAATTCTAGTGCTGAGGCCCCTGCCGTCACAGTCATCCTCACCAAAGAAGGAATGAAGACAACATAGGTCTGAGAAGGTGAATTTCTGGTATGGCTGTAACCAATGAATTGGCTATCCCTGCGCAGCAGGAAGCATGGCTAGTGAGAAGGGACTAGGAAGCAATAATACCCTCCCATCTCTGTGATAACTTTGATGAATCCAATTTGCTGAGTCAGCGTTTGCAGGAAAAACAAGAACAGCAGGAGGGGAAGAAGCAGTGCCACTACCTTCCAGGTGTTCTCCATGCTGTAGGACCTCTTCTTACTCATTCCTTGCTTCAGGAAAGCTTCTGTCTTTGTTCAGTGACTTGGCTTACTTTCTTGTTATGTAGCAAGTGCTAGCCAAGCAGAAATGAGTACCATCCACTGATTGTTGCAGAGTTATCTACATCTCCCCAGCTGATGGAGTGTCCTGCCTTCTACATGTCAAATCTGCACCTTTCCCATGCCTACAGCCCCACCCTTGTCTGTGATACCATGTGGCTCACCATGATGGCAAGGCCTCCTTGCCGCTGATGTTCTGGGTCTTTGTGTCACCCAGGGTGCTTGGTAAACTCCTTTGAATAGCAGCTTTTCTTGTAGTCATTCCTTCCCCCTTGTCACGGCTGTGTGGATTGGAAGATGCTAGCTCTGACGGTAATGCCTCAAGTCCTTTTAATATCAGTCTTTCATTAATGCATCTTATTTCAGCTTACAGTACCTTCATAAACTTTCAGCCTTGGCTAAGGATTTTTGTTGTTTCCCCTGTGATTTCCCAGCATGCTTTATGTTCTGCTCTCACTGTTTGGGGTGTGTTTGTGTGTTAGGATTTGAGAGAGATCCTGCACATTTTGATGGATGGAAACAGAATCATCTGATGCCGAGAAAGTACCTGGAGCGAGCATATCCAGGAGCTTGCTGTGGAGCGTCTGTGTGTCCAGGGAGAAGGCAGAATGCAAAATGCAGATCACTGTCAGGAGACTGAAGCAGCTGGGGAGAGAAAGTTAACCCAGACCAAGAGAGTCAGAGGAATATGGTGTTATATGGATTTCTTTTTGTTTCACTGCACACTTTTTTCAGATACCGAAATTAAAGGATCCAAATTAAGATGGATCCTTTAACTCTGTGGGTTTTCACTGTCTTTCTGAGCTTTGCTTTTGAGTAACTCAATTCTTTGAGTCTGAATAACTCAGAGCAGTTGATGACATTTTAGCTGAAATTTTGATCTGAATGTTTTTAAACATGACATCGCTTTTTGTAGCTAAAATGTATTTGGCATAATCTTAGTTATGTCTTTCTACATGCATGCAGACTTCATTTTCATGTTTTTGTACTATTCTCTAATGTTGATTTTAGTGGGTCAGCCTATTTTTTTCTGATCCTCAAGAATTCATTGCTTATTTGATATGCTTGTTCTGTGGGGTTTTAAAATTGTATCACAGGTGCCTTTTATCTGAGGCCATGTCTGCTGGCAAAGGAGAACCTGTCCAGTAGCTGTGTGAGAGGCACACCTGATTCTTTGGACAAAATGCTGGATGAGCATCTGTATCTGCAGTCATGTGATGTTGAAAGGAGCTTGCTACTAGGCTGCAGCTCCAGAATGCATCTTCCAGGGTCATTCTTTTTGAGCATGGGTTTCCTCCTCCAAAGTATCTGTGCTGACTGAATACAGTGCCACAGGCACTCCTCTGCTCCATATCTGACATGGTGATGTTCAGTAGGTTATAGGGTGCTTAGGAAGTATTACTCTGTCCTGCAAGTGCATCAAACACAAGCCCAGCCAGAGGGGAGATCATAAAGGCAGAGCTAGCTATCGCTCACTTTCTGTGCAGCAGGCTTGTCAGGTGCGTGTGTCTAACACCTGTCTTTACATGCACTCAGGATGAACCTTCTATTCTTAATCTTTCCTGTACAGTGGTACTGGATATGTGCCCCATAAATGTTCACTTGTGAAGGTTTGCAGTATTGTTGTAAGAGAACCTCTTATGCTAATTTCAGGCATCATCAATTGAGTAGTGGATGGACTCATGAATAAAATACTGGAGACATTTGCTGATCTGGGGTTGCTTCAATGAACAGAAGCATGATGTTACACATGCTTGGCTTTACCTTTTCTAGTAGTTAGTACTCTGAGTTAGTGCTCTGAGTGCCTGTAGCCCTCAGTTACAGATTAAAGTTCTTAAAACTCCTGAAAATGCAGCACATTTTCTGAAGCAAGATAAATCAGAAAAAGAAATGCTGTAATGGGTGGTGGTCTCTGTAAACTCAGATTTAACTCTTGACTAGCATCTTATGGGAAGTCTAATAAAACAAAACACTGAACCCATGGCATTTGGGTTCCTCCTGCTAGGCCTTCCTGTAGAAGTTCAGCAGCAACTGTTTGCATTGGGATTCTGGGGTTGCTTCCAGGTGGTGTTCTGGTTTGCAAAAAAAAAAGAGGTGAAAATCAGGATTAGTAAGTGATACTTACATGCCTTGCCTAGAGTTTACTTGTTAGTAGTCCATAAAAGATTTGTGAGTTATCCTGGAGTAGCCCCATTTTGCTGTTAGGAAAGCTAAGCATCTTATCTAGTATTAACAGCATTTGTCTGTGGAGAGAGTCCTTAAGCGACTTGTTGACTGCTTGCTTTTTTCATTAAATGGAACTTTACCAATCATTAAAACTCTTGATGTGACTGGTAGCAGCAAATAAAATATTTCTGCTAGCGATAACACATGGGATGACAGAAGGCTGAGGATCGACAGTGTCAGTTGTTGCATGAAGTACATGGCTGTGGTTGAGAACTATAGTCAAATAAAGAAAACAAAGCAAATATTATTCTAATGGCTGTTGTGTGATGGTGTGGTTAGGACACTTATACCACTATGACAGTGTTATTGTCTTCTGCTGATTTATTAATACAATAAAAGGGATAACTTACTGTTTTATTTTTGAAGAAAGTTATTTATGACACTTGCAATATGAAAAAGATTAGTGATTTATTGTGCTTACCTATCCAAGCCTTAGATATAAAGCAGTTCCTTTACATGATTGTTTTCCTTATTTTTATAAACGCCATCAAAATGACGCTTCTTTCTGGGCAAGATAATGTAGCTTGTGTGGATAAATTCAACCTTAAATCTATCATTTAGAAAAGAGAGCAAGGGCTGTAACAACATACCTGATGCTCTATTAACAAATAATCAAAGTGATCCTTTTCCAGGATTTTTTTTTTCCAGGAAATTGACATGCCGCATTTCTTCTGTTCAGGAAGACTCCTTAGTAAAATTGTTATATGCACCAGTGGATATCCCTGACAACTGACCAACATAGCTAAAATATAGGTCTTCAGTAAGCTAGACAATATATTTTGTGAGCTGGTTCCACAGTAGTACCTATGAAGAGGCTTATCTAAATTATGTTTGTCAAAAAGTTAAACCCAGAGATCACAGCATTGTGTACATCCTATCCAGTAAATATCTTCAGTTTATTGCCATGAGATAAGCTGCTTATTCATAAGTGGTCAGGACAACTCACAGGTCTCTAACAACCTGAATTTTTTTTCTTCTTGAGCTTTAAAACAGTGCCATGTGTATGCCCACTGTAGTGCAGATTATAATCTTTGTACAATTTCTGTTTACTAGGCTTGTAATAAGCATTTTCTTGACTGGCAAATGATACTTAGCCTAATTTATTGCTGCATCTTAGTACTGTGTAGCACCAGAAGAGAAAGAAAGGAGGAGAAAACTGACTTCACTGTAATTTCGTTTCCTCTACTGTAGGTTGGATTAGAAATAGGTTTGCACATTGATGTAACATGCTTTAAAGTGTTAGAATGAAAGGATAAGCTGTTTTAACAATAGAAAATATGATAACTGTGCAGTAATAGCTACTCATAAAACTCTTTGGTCGTGTTCCTTTAAAGGGTTTATAAAAGCTTAGAAAGAATAAATGATTTGTCACTACTTGCATGCCAGGTATTTCTTGATGAACTTCTATTAGTTTTTGGTTCCCTCTTCAGTAGTTAACAGTCATACTAATGCTGATGGGCACTGGTGACAGCAAGCACGGTATCTTGCCTGTTATTTTTCCAGACGTTCATTTATTTGCATTACTGTTGACACTGTAAAACACCGATTTCTACCCACTGAGTTTTCCTATGTTAGCTTCTGCACTGAAGGTTTTCATATATGATCTCATTCTGAGAGGAAGTATGGCATTCTTTTATCTCAACTGAAAGCATAATTCTTCCAGTTAGATTTTTTTTAAGCTGCTCTTTTCACTCTAAAACAAAAATAAAATTCAACTCCAGACATGATCACGTTTTAACACGACATCTTTGGCTGGTTTTGCGTTTTGGAACTTGTTTACGTTCAGTGCTAACTATTAGGTTTCCCATCTTTAAAAAGGAGTTTGAATATTAAAATCTGTTTAGACAAAAACAGATACTAGGAGAGAAAAAATGAAATTAATACCATGAATGCTACACAGACTGCTAAGCAAAACCACTAAAGCTAGCAGAAAGTCACTAACAAAAGTCATATTGCCTGTTAGAATGTGTGCATCTATCATGTGATAAAGATGAACTCTTCAGATCTATTAGGTATCAAGAGGATACTAAGCCATCTGCAGTGGTTACTGTATTACAGTTTATGAATTGGAAAATTAGCAAACAAATCTTCTAAGAAATGACCAAGAAGCTCTCTGGCCTAGTAACATTCTTTTTTTTTTTAATTCAAAATACAAAATTTCAGATACGTGCCTAAACCAAAAGAATGTCTACGTTCAAAAAAGGTCACTTAAAGTTACCTAGGTATTCACAGAATTCACAGAATCGTCTAGGTTGGAAGAGACCTCCAAGATCATCTAGTCCAACCTCTGTCCTAACACTAACAAGACCTCCACTAAACCATATCACTAAGGGCTAAATCTAAATGTCTTTTAAAGACCTCCAGGGATGGCAACTCAACCACTTCCCTGGGCAGTCCATTCCAATGCCTAACAACCCTTACAGTAAAGAAGTTCTTCCTAATATCCAACCTAAACCTCCCCTGGTGCAACTTTAGCCCATTCCCCCTCGTCCTGTCACCAGGCACGTGGGAGAATAGACCAACCCCCACCTCTCTACAGCCTCCTTTAAGGTACCTATAGAGAGCGATGAGGTCTCCCCTGAGCCTCCTCTTCTCCAGGCTAAACAACCCCAGCTCCCTCAGCCGCTCCTCGTAAGACTTGTTCTCCAGACCCCACACCAGCTTCGTTGCCCTTCTCTGGACTCTCTCGAGCACCTCCATGTCCTTCTTGTAGCGAGGGGCCCAAAACTGAACACAGTACTCGAGGTGCGGCCTCACCAGAGCCGAGTACAGGGGGACAATCACCTCCCTAGACCTGCTGGCCACACTGCTTCTTATACAAGCCAGGATGTTGTTGGCCTTCTTGGCCACCTGAGCACACTGCTGGCTCATATTCAGCTGCCTATCAACCAGTATTCCCAGGTCCTTCTCGGCCAGGCAGCTTTCCAACCACTCATCTCCCAGCCTGTAGCGCTGCTTGGGGTTGTTGCGCCCCAGATGCAGGACCCGGCACTTGGCCTTGTTGAACTTCATACAGTTGACCTCAGCCCATCGGTCCAGCCTATCCAGATCCTCCTGCAGAGCCTTCCTTCCCTCGAGCAGATCGACACACGCACCTAACTTGGTGTCATCTGCAAACTTACTGAGGGTGCACTCGATCCCCTCATCCAGGTCATCGATAAAGATATTAAAGAGGACTGGCCCCAGCACTGAGCCCTGGGGGACTCCACTAGTAACCGGCCTCCAACTGGATTTGGCTCCATTCACCACAACTCTTTGGGCCCGGCCATCCAGCCAGTTTTTAACCCAACGAAGCGTACGCCAGTCCAAGCCACGAGCAGCCAGTTTCTTGAGGAGAATGTTGTGGGAAACGGTGTCAAAAGCCTTACTGAAGTCAAGGTAGATCACATCCACAGCCTTCCCCTCATCCACCAAGCGCGTCACTTGGTCATAGAAGGAGATCAAGTTCGTCAAGCAGGACCTACCTTTCATAAACCCATGCTGACTGGGCCTGATCGCCTGGTTGCCCTGCAAGTGCCGCGTGATGACATTCAAGATAATCTGCTCCATGAGCTTCCCTGGCACTGATGTCAAACTAACAGGCCTATAGTTCCCCGGGTCTACCCTCCGGCCCTTCTTGTAGATGGGCGTCACATTTGCTAGCCGCCAGTCGACTGGGACCTCTCCTGATAGCCAGGACTGCCAATAAATGATGGAAAGCGGCTTGGCCAGCTCCTCCGCCAGTTCGCTCAGTACCCTCGGGTGGATCCCATCCGGCCCCATCGACTTGCGTACATCCAAGTGCTGTAGCAGGTCGCCAACCATTTCCTCGTGGATAGTGAGGGCCACATCCTGCTCCCCATCCACTTCCACCAGCTCAGGGTACCGGGTATCCAGAGGACAACTGGTCTTGCCGCTAAAGACTGAGGCAAAGAAGGCATTAAGCACCTCAGCCTTTTCCTCATCTTTTGTAACTAAGTTTCCCCCCGCATCCAGTAAAGGATGGAGATTCTCCTTAGTCCTCCTTTTTGTGTTGATGTATTTGTAAAAATGTTTTTTGTTATCTTTAATGGCAGTAGCCAGATTGAGCTCCAGATGAGCTTTGGCCTACGAGTCTGTCTGATTTCACTCCTCTTCCCCAGCCCCAGGAATTCAGTTAATGATGATCTCATTTTCCATTTTAATAGTCATTTGATAATAAAATTGTTCACATAAGAACATGCATATTGCATGGCATAAAAGAGAAAAATCGTTGTCCTTTTACTTCTGTCCCGAAGATCTATAAAGTATTTCGCAGGAGTTCAGAGTATTTCTCTTACCATTTTTAAAATAAATGTGTTTTTTCAAGTGTCTTGCAGAATTTATGCAACTATGAAGATTCGGTACTTACTAATTCATTGCTCATCGCTTGTGTTTACCACATAATTTTTTGTCAGAGCTTGGTCCTAATGTACATATTAACTGTAGATAGGCTAAATATGTCTGTATCTGTGAAAACAAACCAGTTCATCCATAAAAAAAAAAAAAGCAAAACCAACAAAACAGTAGTTACTCACTTTCAGGTGCAATGTAATGAACTGTATTTTGTATCTGACATAGTGTGAAGGATATGTTTTTGTAAATGTAAAAGCTATGTGATTTTTTGAATATTATGTTTCCAGAGCGTGATTTTTGCACTGTAATCTGTCACATCATACCACTGGGAGGAGGGAGTTTGTTTATAATGAGTGTACATAGTGTGAAACAATATGTAATTTCATCTATGTTTGACTTTTTTGTAAAGGCAAATACAGTCTAAGGAGGACTGAGTCATTTCTGGCAAAGTCTAAAGGGGAAATCAAGATTGATTTGAAATGGAAAGCTTGGCAGCACATTGAAGAGAAAGAGGAGACAGGAATAACTGAGAAAGTAGAAACTGATACAATGTAAGCACAGCTGAAGGACAAAAAAGATGACATGGCAGAGAAAAGCATATGGGAAATTAAGAAGATATTTGACATGAGTGGGAATATATTAGGAGCAAATATTGCCAAAAAAAGCCAAAAATTAATAATCAGAGACAGTAGATAATTTTTATTGCATGGAAAGGACTCTCATAAGACTTGTAAATATAGCACAAATGGCTTAATTACTTGATTTCAGATCGGTTTTTAGGGTTCTTAATACATAGTTTCTTTTTTAGAACCTATAGAGATATGGGATCATCAGCTGGGTTGGGACCTTTACGAACATAGTATAGGCTGTTACACAACTGAATGGAACAAGCAGTATTAGCAAAATACCAAGGATCACTGCTTAAGAACAAACAAGCATAAAAAAACCCACCAAGATACATTTCTACCATTTGCTTTGCCTGAATGCATTTAGCTAGAAAGGGGTGTTGAGAAGCAGATATATTAGGGTCAATTCTAGTTCAGGATAATCTGCTCTGGTGATGAGAAAGAGTTCTGCCCTGTTCCCCGAGTTGTTCCTGGTACTCTTGTTTCTTGTAGCTAGATTCTCGTCTTTCCCTTCATGGTCCCTTGTTATTATTGTCATCTCTGCTTTGGCATTCCATTCATTTTCTGGCCTTCTTTCTGATGCCTTTTGCTTCTTCCCTTCTGCTCCTGTTCGTGCTTGTATTGGGTTTACGTGGTAAAGGTTTGGTGGCAGGGGGGCTACAGGAGTGGCTTCTGTGAGAAGATTCCAGAAGCTGCCCCATGTCAGATAAGAGCCAGCTCCAGCCAGCTCCAAAAGGGACCCGCCACT
>VXAL01004008.1:11613-42035 GCA_013399475.1 Chauna torquata | reverse complement strand
TGGTACGGACCCATATTGGAGCAGCTCTTGAAGAGCTGCAGTCTGTGGGAAGCCCATGCAGGACCCGTTCGGGAAGGACAGCATCCCATGGGAGGGACCCCACATTGGAGCAGGGGAACAGAGAGCGACCACGAAGGAGCGGCAGAGACGAAGCGATACGGGCTGACTGCAGCCCCCGTTCCCCTGTGCCACTCGGGGGGAGGAGGTAGAAGAGGGTGGATGGGGGGGGAAGGTGTCTTTAGTTTGCTTTTAGTTTCTCACTGCTCTAGTTTGCTAGTTATAGTAATAAATTATTTTAATCTCCCTATGTTGAGTCTGTTTTGTCAGTGACGATAATTAGTGAGTAACCTGCTTGTCCTTATCTCAACCCTTAAGCCCTGGTCCATCATATTTTCTCCCCCTGTTTCTTTGAGGAGGGGGAGTGAGCGAGCAGTTGTGGTGGAGGTCGGCTGTTTAACTGGGTAAAACCACCACAATGCTCTTCTAATTTTTTCTGCCTGGCACTTCACTTTGTGTGAGGTGGGGGACTGGAAACCACTTTTGCTTCCCTGCTGGTAAAGCTCTGTACTGATCTTCTGCCCCTTGATGACTCTTTTGTTTTATTTCCTGATGGCCACCCAGATATGTTTTATCTTCCTCATTCTGGTTTTTTTTTTTTTGCTGAGTCAATCCTTCTTGCTGCCTGCAACCAGTGGGAGAAGATTTAAACCAGATGCCAGATGTTTTCTATGCTCTGACATCTGGTTCCCTGTGCTACCGCACCTCCCACAGCAAGAAGAAATCATTTGAATGCAGGATCTTTTAAAAGCCTGCTTGAGACTTTGAAGCATGCTTAAGTGTGAGTGATTCTGTTTGATATGTTGTGCAAATTCTAAAAACTTTCTAATAAAAATAGAAGAGAGAATTAACTCAAAAAAAATACCTGGATTTTGTCTCAGCTAGGCAGCATGAGAAACAGTATATTGGATCTTACTGGAATGATTAGATCTAGATTTATATGCCAGATCCTCATAGCATTTATTCTGAATTTTAAATGATCTGTGATTTTAGCTGACTGGTAACAAGTACCTCAGATTTAAAGACCCTTTAAAAATGAAGGAAGTGTAACTTTTCTACTGAACGGAAATTAGGCAGTTTAATTGGGGTACTATTAACTGGTGCCAGGTAGTTTAAATGCGATTAGTTGGTTGTCCAGGTAGTTTAAATGCGATTAGTTGGTTGTCCAGTGCATGCCAAACTTTTACATTTACATCTTCTACAGCAAAAATTTCAAATATTTCTAGTAAGTTAATTATGCACAAACTTTTAATGTAGATTTTTCAGAAATATCAGGAGTGTGAAACCAATGAATATTTCATTAGATCCTAAGATGCCATAGTCAACAGTAACTAGATCCCTCATGTCTGTTGTCCAGGAAAGCAGCTTTCAAAAACTTTAATAAAAGATAAAGATAGTGTCATTTAATAATTCTGTTTGCAAATCCTTCACTGCTGGTGGTAGAAAACCACCATAGTATTTATTATCTTGTATTCAAGAAGCAGCATTTGAACATATAATTGCTCCTTTGTAAAATATAAGTAGGGAAAGTTACAGTCAACCAGATAATCTGTTTTATCTGGATTTAATTGGTGCAGTTTAAGTATTTTTCTGCGTTTATTTTCCTGCTCATATGTAGCTTGTAGCTGAATTATATGATCAGATAGGCATTTAAATACTTTTCTGTACAATTCTAACTTAGGAGCTACCAATAGGGAAGTTTTCCTAGCTTGTCTAGTCTGTCCGGACCAGTTGATATGATGTGGTAGTTTTTTGCCATCTCTTTTGCCAGTGCTTTACCTGTTCCTGTGTTCAGTATTCCAAAAACGTGACCTTTTATTTTTGTCTCAAACCAGTCTAGAGCCTCTGGGAAATAAGAGATCTGGAGACTTGGGTTATGAATAGACCTGTACAGTCCTTTGGGCCTTACTGAGCTTTCAGAAATAAAGTGCAATTGCAGCTTTTTCCTTGATGTCAGGATAATTCTGGTACAGTGCATTAGAGAATTTTTACAAGCTGAATCTCTAGATAGAGATATTGTGGGTAACTAGGCTTGCATAGCCAAAATTTTTAGATCAGAGGCAGCTGTTACATCACCTGATTTCATGCATCATCTGAAACTGGACAGCCTTTCTTGCCTTCCTACCATTCTTCTTTTCAAGTTGTTAACAAAAGCATATCTTGCAGGGAGGTATCCACTATGACTTTTTTTTATATAAAAGTATTATTGTAGAAGTCTTATGTGCAGTGTCACTGGCTAAACAAAATGTTAGCATAGTCCACATGTTTTGAAAAATATGGGAGTTTCAGAAAATCTCTTTACAAAGGCACTTTTCTTTTAGTGCAAAAAAAACCTTGACTTTAGAGACTGTCATTAAAGAGAAGAGAGGGGCTTGGATTAGAATGGATGCAGGAAGCAGCAGTTGCAATACATGCAGAAATGTTGACTTTGAGTTTGCCGAATTAATGGTGGTAGTGGTGGTGGTGTTGTTTCTTGTTTGGAAAGATTAAAGATTTCATAAAGCATTTCTTGGTTCCTGAAACAAGTGAGTCATCAAGTCGTGTGATATGTATAGATGAGGTATTGTCTGCTTAGACCAGTTGTTCCTGAGAGACCAGAATTCTCATAGCACAAGAGGACTCTGCATCAATAATGGCATAAACAGAAGCAACTGTTCCCAGATTTCCATAGGGGTGAATTTAGCAGTGTTTTAAAATTTTGAAGACTGTTAAAATTAAAGGACTTATGCCCAATTTCTTTGCCTGTGTAAGTCTTCAACATGTAACTGCCCCATGCCTTACAGAAGTGTAGTAGTTTAAAAGAGTAAGATGTAAATGAGTATCGTTGGGCACCAAAGCTGTAATACACAAGATGAGTGACATCACTCTTACATAACTCCTGTCTTCAAAAAGGGCAAGAAGAGAGACCTAGGAACCTATAGACCAGTCAGCCTCACCTTGATTCCTAGGAAGGTGATGGAGCAACTAATCCTGGAAACTGTTCCCAGGCCCATGAAAGAAGCAGGTGGCTGGGAGTAGCCAGCGTAGATTTACAAAGAGGAAGACATGCTTGAGCAACATGATAAACTTCTACAGTGAAATGACTGGCCTGGTAGATGAGGGGAAAGCGGTGGATATTGTCTACTTTGACTTCAGGAAAGCTTTCAGCACTTTATCACATAAGATACACAGAGAAGCTGCTGAAGTATGGACTGGGTGAGCAGATAGTGATAAGGACTGAAAACTGTCTGAGTGGTCGGGCACAGAGAGTGGTGATCAGTGTCACAAAGTCTAGTGGGAGGCTAGATAACTGATGTATCCCAGGGGTCAGCACTGTGTCCACTACTGTTCTACATCTTTATTAATGATCTGGATCTGCTGAGTGTACCATCAGCAAGTTTGCAGATGACAAAAAACTGAAAAGAGTGTCTGATTTCACCAGAGGGTCATGCTGCCATCCAGAGGGACCTTGACAAGCTGGAGAAATGGGCTGACAGGAACCTCATGCAGTTCAACAAGGAGAAATACAAAGTTCTGCACCTGGGGAGGAGCAGCCACGTGCACCAGGCCATGTGTCTGGAAAGCAGCTTGGCAGAAAAGGACCTGGTGATCACCAAGTTGAACATGAGCCAGCAATGTGCCCTTGCTGCAAAGAAGGCTAGTGGTATCCTGGGCTGCATGAGGTATTGCCAGCATGTCGAGGGGGGTGATCCTTCCCTATGCTCAGCAGCTGTGAGGCCACACCTGCAGTACTGTGTCCAGTTCTGGATTCAACAAGTACAGGAGAGACATGGACATACTGGAGAGAGTCCAACAAAGGGCTGTCAAGATCATTAAGGGACTTGAGGATCTCTTGTATGAGGAAAGGCTGAGACAGCAATATAATATAAATACCTCTACATAAATATTCGAAGAGTGGGTGCAAAGAAGACAGAACCAGTTGACATCATAGTCCAGATTCAAGTTGATTCCTGTTTTTTTGTTGTTGTTGTTTGCTTGGTTTTTTTTCTGACTCTTAGAGGTTTGGGTTTTTCATTTCCATGTTATTTTTTTTTTCTGTCTTAGGGAAAGTAATATAAATTCACAGAGCATTCCTTTGCAGGACAAGCCTTCTCTTGTCTAAAGACTTTGTCTTTTAGAACGCTAAGTGTTGTTCACCAAGTACTTGGTAATCATTACGGCTCACCAAAGAGAGCGAAAGGGACCGTACCTATGGTAGTGTTCTGACAGTGTCTGCAAAGATTCATTTGTTGAACATCTGCTGTGACTCAACATACGTATATTGCTGAAAAGTTGCTGTTGTATTTATGTAACTGCATCTTTTCACCAGTGTAGGTGTTGCTAAATTTCACATCAACACAGATTCACTTTCTCCAGGACAAATTCTACATGTCACAGACCTCTTCAATCATCACTCACAAACATCTATAAAATATAGCTGAAATGCTTTCCCACTTTTATTTCATACTATGATAGCTGAAATGTTATCTGAATCTTCTTACAGCTCCCTCTTGTCACAGGAGGCCTTTCTAATTAAATCTGTGGAATTTATGAGAAGCAAATATGTAGTCAAGAGGGACCTATTTCTTCATTTCTTGGTAGCAGGATACCCCTGCTTGCAGTGGGGAATTCCCTAGGAACGTTGTAAAACTTGGGTGCTCCCAGTCTTAAACAGGGGGTGTTGTGTGTCTTTGGAACTTAGAGCTGTTCACCTGGCATGCAGGCATTTTATTCCTAAGCATTACGGCTTATATATAAATTGGCAATGAAATAAAAATACTTATTAAGGTAGTTATCTTTTGTTTTGCGTCAACGCTGCTTAGTTTGGTTTTCAGCAGTAAATCACACCACTAGTCTTTCTATCTCTACTCATGCAGGAAGTCCTAACTGACAAGTTGAGTTTTAAGTGGGTGGTTAGCCACAAAAGGACTGCAAAGAGTTCAATACTGCAGGTTGAACTCAGAAGGTAGAAAGATGACTATTTTAGATTGGGTCAAGACTTTAAACTGTGCTGAGCATTATTCTCAAGAACCTGAATCTAGTATTGCTGTCAGATGCTTTCTTCATTATCTGCGTTCAGTATTTAAATAGGTCTTCCTTGTCATCTTACTTCATGCTTATGTTATTTTGTGTTCTCTATGTCCATGGAAAACACAATTATTTCATTTTCCTATGTATTGGCCTTGTATGTACTGAAAAGTTAATATCCTATCTTCTCTTGAACATCTTTTCTCTAGACTAAATAACCATGATTCTTCTACTGTTTCCTAGCGAGATCTGTTTTCAAGGCATCCATTCATAATGGTTGTTCTCTTTTCTTCTTGTTTGTATTGTTCTTGAAATGCAGTGCCTGACAATGGGGAACTGCCAAGGCTGAAACAGAATCTAACAGTTCAACTTGTTTAAAAAACAAACAAAAAAAAAAAACAAAAAAACAAAAAACTTATGATAAGTAAGACATGCTGTCTGCTGTCATGACATTATTTAAAAGTTAGAGCCTAATGCATTTCCTGCTGTTATGGTATGTCTGAAACTTATTAAAAGAAGCTATTTTAATTAGCTCAGCAGAGCACTCTGTGGTCACATCAGCAGGCTGTCCCACAAGCGACGTCTTATCCACCACTGCTTGTTTTGTTTTCTTCTTTTCTCTACCTCTTTCCAAATATGCTCTTCTAGCCACTTTGCTCTGATAAAAACCTGTGCAGCTTTCTCTCAGTCCTCACTCAAGTCTGCATAGATAAACGGAGCATCAAGCATAGGTTGTTTAGTTATCCAGCAGCAGTAGTGAGATATTCATGGGACTCTGAGATGGCAGTAAGGTTGGAAGGTACCCTAATATAAAGTAATGGCTTATCTTCAGTGAATTTAACTGTTTTCTTTGATGAGAAGGGTAAGGAGAAGTACGGTTTTAGCCTTTGGTGCTAAATCAGTAGTACTTAAGAGTCCTCAGCTCAACAGAGGTTGCAGGAAGGTGCTGCTAATCACAGCAAGTTTTCACAGGTACTGTTAATGTCGTTGTCTGAATTAACAGTCGTTACTTTCCACTGACTCACTGGCTTTCTGTTTTTCTGACATGCTGAAATGGCTAGCAGAGTGACTGTGTTTCTTTCCCTGCCCTTGTTTAGATTCATGGACATTTAGCTCAGCTCAGCCTGTGCTTTATACACTGTTACTAAAAAACTGCTTCCAATACTATAGTTTTGTTTTTTTTAAATAATTTAATTTTAGTACATTTCAAATTGAGTAAAAGCTAGATAACAGTACATAATTAGCCATTAGGAATATTCTTCTAGTGAAGATGTTTCTAGGGGCATTCTCCCACTGAATATTCTTGCCATAATGTTTTGATATCTTTTCTTAATAAGAGTAATGCAAACAAATAATGATATGTGTGAAGTTTTCAAAAGGTGCAGGATCCAAAAGCTGAAGCTAAACAAATTCATGCCAGCAACATGTTTCCAAACTATGTACCATTTAAGTGGAACTTGTAATTCTGTTCTGGAGTAGGTTTTGAAGTTGTTCTGCATTGTAGAGATAACTCACTTCAGGTGACTGTAGCCGTTCTATCTGGTCTTGACCCATCTACTACTTAAAAATCTAAAAGTTCAGCATGAATTTTTGACATACATTCATAGGTGCAAAGCAGGTAATTTATATGCATCTGGGCCAAGAAAGAGCTTTTAGTTCTCTTCAGGGTTTCTTTTTTTCCAATTACCATAAATTCCACCTATATTATTCCTCTTATTTATTCTATGCCTTCCTATTTTGACTTGGGCCTTTATTCAAGGTCAGAGTGTTGTCTGCATTTTACTGTTAAATTTCTGCGTGTTTTCTCATAGATTGTCTCTTGACAATATCATTGCTGAAAATCATTCAAGTCATATTGCCTCTGTTACTTCACACATCCATCAAATCATATTTTGATGATTCCAGTATCCTCTTTTTCATTTTAGACATACTTCATCTTACAATTCATTTAGAATACCTCTGTAGAAGTTTTTTCCTGGCTCATTGCTTTCAGATCCACCTCCATGTCTCCATACTCCATTGCATCAAATACAATGAGATGTCATCTTTAATATTCTTTTCTGTCTATTTCATGTCTTACTAGTCATCTTCTAAAATATTAACATATTGATATTTTCCCACCTTCATATGAAAAATGAGAGTAGTCTTGATTGCTTATTTTTCAGATTCTCCAGCAACTGTCTTTTCCTCCTCTAGACTTTACAAAAGGAAGAAGTCCTTTCTATAAATCCAACAGAATTGTCTTGCAGTCCTTCCTAAAGCTCTTATGTCTCTTGATTACAGAACAGAATATTGGTCAGGTAGTTGATAGTAGTGTTTTTATAGTATGTCTATGTTGCATATGATATTTTGGAGCATGGTGGCTCTTTTTGTTAAATGTTTGTGCAGTGCCTCGAACTGATGAATAATGTTATGTCCTAATTAAGAAGATACTTTTGCAGAAACGTAGTGAATATTGACAATGAGTTAATCGATACGTGTGCTAGCAACTAGCTGCTAAAAACAGTTTTATGTCATTGGCATCTGCTAAATGGAATATGACAAATGCCTTCTTGGAAAAGATGCTTCCTATAAGCTTAGAAGGAACTTTCTCCCAGTTACTCATTTAACTAATAAACATCAGGCTCTGAATAAAGATATTACAGGTTTATGTTCAGAAAGTATGTTTTTTAGAGACTTGAGGAACAACACTGGAAATGAAAGTCATTTTGTCCTGCCAGTAAATTGTATGAATAATGAGACTTCAGAGGAAATATTAGGCCTATTAGTTTTCTTATGTATTGTCAATGAAAGAAGAGCTACAGGAAACTGCATATGTATGGTTTTGCTGAGACAAGGTTCGTAAAAAGCTAGGAACTCTGTCTGCACTAAGTATATCGTTAAAGAGATTGTAAGTTTGTAAAAGTTGAAACACTTGTGTGTCAGGTGGGGGAGTTGTCTTCCTTTCAGCTCCAAAATGTAAAGTATGTTTTAAAGACTGGTTTAGAAAGCACTTGAAATTCTTAATATTGGTGGAAGGAGGTGGGGGAAGGATTGATGTCCTTCTTTCATAGGAACCTGTTGCTGGTGAGCATGGAAGCAGAGACATTAAAATGACAAATTTTCTTTTCATGTTCAAATCTTAATGATATTCATAAAGTGAACAAGTGAAAATATATGAGAAGTTAACCTGTGGTTTTTTTGTTTGTTTGTTTGTTTTTACAATGTAAAGCTTTTCGTAGATAAAGAAGTGGGTGGGACAAGGAAGTTTCAGTCTTTATAGTTCTTGGAGATAAATCAGGATTTGTAACTATTTGCAATTGATCCTACTGTCTTAGGTTTTCAAGATCAAAGCAGTGCAGCTGGCAGGAAAACTTCTTCCAGCATTCAACACGCCTACGGGTATACCATGGGCAATGGTGAATCTGAAAAGGTAATGAATTTTATTTTGTGTTCTTTTGTGTATTTCTCCCCGTCCCCCAGCATAGAATTAGTAATGGCATATGTCAGTTTGTCTAAGTAGTGCAATTGTAGAATATGCTGCCAAACTGGTATTCCTGACACTTAAGAATAATTTTAATAGAATTGAGAGCATCCTACTTCATTAACTGCAATAAATTGTGACCATTAATTAAGGGAAAAAACCTGATTCTGCAGTAAGAATTCAGCATGCCATTAGAACATACTGAGTTTATTGTGCCATGTGTTGTCCTAAAACTTGATCATTAGTTCTTCAGTCACTATAAATCACATTCCTATTAAAAACAAAAATGTTTGCAGGCCATGGTTGAATTTACAGGTTTTTGTGTACTTTGTTAGCTGTATGTTACTCTCAGAAATCTCAGAATGTTTGAGATGATGTTGGGATGCTGAAGATATTAATTCATTTTACAGTTCAGTTTAGGTATAAAGGCTAGTGTTCTAAAGTCCACATGAAGTCCATGGTCAGTGGAGATGGATAGGCACCTTTAGATGGCTCCTCAGCTGAATACTGAACTTGGATGGTCTGAATTGCCTTGTGGAAGAAAATTGCCTTACCTGATTTATCTTGCATTGCTTGTTCAATGCTGGGTTTTCCCTCAAATTTTGAAAGCGTTTCTTGACGCAAAGCATTTTTTGTATTTTATTATTGCAATGCCAGAATTTTCCTGTTAATACATTCACTGTGTCAGTCTCTTGGTAATGTACAGAGAGAGCTGGCATCACAGCAGAAAATACAGTCGCTGCCATGCAGGGAGGTAGTGACAGTACCACGTGTTTGTGTAAACACTTATCATGAGGCTGACACACGTAAAAGGCAAGACCTGAAAGAAAGATATGAAAAATTAGCAACTTGTGTTTTATTAGCTTTTGTATTTTTAATGATACACTTTTTCTCTCTTTATGAGAGCCGAACCAAAAAAAAAAAAAAAAAAGCTATGATTTTGTCTCTATACAGTCTGTAAACAGTGGTTACTGTATTTTGAAAGGTGTTCTGTCTCAGGTGAGATCTGCAAATACTGCTCCGTTACCAAGGTTTTTCATTTACATTTTTCCTTTCTCTAATCTATAATTTAAAAAATAAGTAAAAAGCCATTCCTAATTGATTGTAGTTTTATTGATAACCAAAATCTTGTGTGAGAGAAAATAGAAGTAATCTCCAGGAAAATATGTCTAACTTCATAAATTAAAGGACCAATCCTGGAAGGTACTGAAAACTCACAAATTAAATTAAACCAGAGGTAATTTAGGAGCTATGACTTAGCAAGACGATATGTCTTAGAGTGCAGAAGATCTATGGTATAATACATTCTATTGATTCCATGTGTGAGTCTGAGGAGCTCATAGTATTCTGCCTACCATAAACATACAATTTTCCTATGTAGACACAGATAGGGCCCACTTCCATCTTGCTCAGGGGTCTAATACTGACTTTAAGGACATCTCACGCAAGTAAATAGAAGACAGCAGATGTCTGGCAGAACAAGGAAGCTAGCACTGCCACATTTGGAAGTATACTTGTCTCATCTGATAATTGCTTTTGATTCTTGTTCTTAGGAATATGGATTGAATATACAACTGAGATTGGGCCCAGTTTTAAGACACTGACAGATAGAATATCTTGATGAACAAAATAATCACAGGACTTTTTGTTGATGACCTTACGGTATTTTTTTTCCAAAAAGATCCCACCAAATAACCAACCAATCAATCAAATCATAACTCCTGTAATCTAAAGTACAGATTAAGATTTTGCTGTTACCTGTTTAATTTCCTGTGGTAGTTGTTACTAGCATTGTGCCCAGTAATTCTGAAATTTTTGTTCTTTTTTCTGATTTTTGCACATATTTCTTGAAATCCAGTGGTGTGGGTCGAAATTGGGGCTGGGCTTCTGCAGGCAGCAGCATCCTTGCTGAGTTCGGTACTCTACATATGGAATTTGTCCACCTCAGCTATTTGACGGGGGACCCTGTGTATTACAACAAGGTGGGTCTCAAATTCAGCTTTTTAATTATACAAGTGTCCTTGTATACTGTTTCATCATAAATTGCATTAAAAGAGAGCACCTTCTATATTTTGTAATGTGTTACATTCTATTTGCATTCTTAGTAGCAAGTAAAATCTTTCATACTTATATTTCTATTACCAAGTAAATGACTTTTTGAAGTAGAAATTTATGACAACAGAAGGTTTTTTTTACTTGTTTCAACATACATTTAAAAATCATAATTTTAAAAGATGTTTATGTGTCAATCCTTTAAAAACAAAAAAAGGAAGCCCTCAAGAAAGCTTCTGGGATCAGTTTAAGAAAATTTACTTGGAGGGGTGGGGGTGGGGAGATTAGATTTACCAATATGCAGAGAGCAGATGAAAGTTGTTAGTGGTGATCCTGATTCTTGATTTAATTTAGGTCATGCACATTCGGAAGTTACTTCAAAAAATGGATCGTCCTAATGGACTTTATCCAAATTATTTGAATCCAAGAACAGGCCGGTGGGGTCAGCGTAAGTATTCTTGTTTTATTCATTTATAATCAAAGCTCTACTTTTCTTTGTTGGTGAATTGGAGGTTAGAAAACTTACTCTGTAGGGCATGAGCAGCACTGCTTGAAAACATAAAATGCAGAGGAATTACTTAGACTTGAGATTTCCTGAAACCAGTTTTTGCCAATCATTCTCTCTGAAGTCATGCAACTCATTTTTATGGTATGTTCTGAAAGCAGCTTCCTACCAAATCCAATGCATATCTTTTACTTCTGTCAGTCAATAAAATCTTCAGTAATAAAGACTGAGAGTGAAAAACAGTTTCCTCATTTTGATTTTGTTCCTGTTTTTCATCTGCAAGCCATCTGGTTAGTGGATTACTGTTTGTAGGAATAGTGTAAGATACTACTTTATAAAATAAAGTTTATAGGTGACTAAGAAGTATGTGTGTTTGTGGTGATTACATTTGAAGTCTTTTCACCTGGTTAAATATATACTTTCATATATATATGTATATGTATGTACACACACACTTTCACCTGGTATTAGGGACTGAAATTTTTAAACATTGTTCTTCTTAGTAGCATGTGAAGTGGCATAAAATCAAGAACCATAGAATATCCCAAGTTGGAAGGAACTCACAAGGATCATTGAGTCCAACTCCTGGCTCCACACAGGACTACCTAAAAATCAAACCATATGTCTGAGAGCGTTGTCCAAACGGTTCTTGAACTCCAGCGGGCTTGGTGCTGTGACCACTGCCCTGGGGAGCCTGTTCCAGTGGCTGACCACCCTCTCAGTGAAGAACCTTTTCGTAATATCCAGCCTGAACCTCCCCTGATGCAGCTTCCTGCATTCTCTTGGGTCCTACTGCTGGTCACCAGTGCCTCCCACCCTGCTCCTCCTTGTGAGGAAGCTGTAGCTTCCTCACTTGATGAACATTCCTGTAGATCCTGCTGTTATCTATGTATGTCTCATTAGAACAAAGAAGAACAGCTTTGGAATGAAAATTAAAAAAATATTTTTTTTCTGTCAATCTAAGTGGAGAGAGACAGAGACACAAACCTCATTCCTTTTCTTGAAAAGGTTCTTCCAAGAAAAGTTAAATATTTTAGTGCTTTCGTAGTGGGCGTGATGAAGAGAGTTCTTTTTCCTCAAGGCTTCTATTCCTTCATCTTTTATGAATGCAAGTTTATTTAGGAAGAACAAGTTTTGTCTGTTTTTGTCCTGTTTGACATAATTGACAGGTTTGGGTGATTTCAGTGGTTGGCTGTAAATATGCAGCAGAACATGTTCTGGCTTGCAAACTGAGAATTTGCTTCTGACTTTGAGTCTGGTACATGAGGGAAATGAATGCAGCTGTCATTGCAGTGACTGTGAAAAGCGTTGTCTAATTTGATCGTTACGACCAAAATTCTCTTCAAAGAGTGCAAATGAGTAGGGGCACCTTTTTGAAATGGGTGCGTGGATTAATGAGATAAATCCTTGAGACAAATTTAGGCTTACCAATACATCCAGAAAAAAGTGAGTAAATACAAATATTCATCTATAATTTACTAAAAAGACAACTTTACTTGTTTGTTCTGAAATAATTTTTCATATTGCTTTTTCTATTCCTAACCAATTGCTTCTACTGCTTTCATCAAAGGTGGTGTAATGTGGCATATCACTAGGATTCTAAAGGGGCTTTTTGTCAGTTTAATAGTAATGCTCAGAATTAGCAACTCTGGAGAAGGAAGTAATCCTAGTCACTGAAAATAAATGTGCAGTGGAAGTTTTAACTTTGCTGAAGTTTGATGAAGCTCTAACATTTTTAAATGAATTTTGGAAGATAATACATTTGAGAGTAGAATTTAAGATTGCAGATTAAGATTTAAGTTCTTATGACAAAAAGAAATACACCTTTATAGAGCATTTAATATTTTTGTGTTTTTTTTTTTTTTTTGTGCTTCTCACTAACCACAAACTTATTTCCTGGAATTTGTTTTGGATTTTTTTTTCCCCCAGGCAAATAAGATTCCTAATGCTAATACAGAGCTTCTGGTAGTGTTTCTAAGATTTCACCAATGCAGCATTTATAAACCTATCTTGAAAAGTTTTGTGGGGACAACAGAGCAAGAATCCATAATTCTGTTTTTCATGCCACAAAACAGGATGGAACGATGAGAAACTGTCTTTGTTGTAGCCCTGAGAGATCACTCTTCAGTGAATCCATTTGTAGAAATTTAAGAACTTGACTTACAGTAAAAATGCATAGACTCTGAAACACTGGACTTATGAGCTGGAACAGCTGAGGCTTAGACAGAAATTCTTTCCTTCTGATTCTCTTGCAGAGATCATATCCTGCATCACAGAAGTCAGTTAAGTAAGGGTGATACCTTCATGCACTAAATCTCAGTTCACTAGAGGACTCTGTCAGAGTCCGTAACATTGTTGCAGACAAAACACTTCTGCAGGTTGAGACTTCTGCAGTAAGATTTTTTTGAAGTAACTTCTTATCACATGTAAGATCTCACAATGTATTGCCTTTCTTCAGAATCTAAATGTTATGTTGTCCATCAGATCCTTACATGAAGTGGATTTAATTCACAAATACAAAATTTATGTGTAGGGAAAATTAGAGTAATAAAATAAAGTGCAAGGTCTTTTGGAAGGGGAAAGTGATATTTATTTGTTTACAAAATCATAAAGTAAACTGATTTTTACCTACATGCTCTCATTCTCTTATAAATTTAATTTAGTCATACTGACAGGTACCAAGACATGACTGAGTTGTCTGGACTCAAAGAACAAGGGACACCGGCTATCCAGTCTTCTTCATGTATCTAGGGTTCTTGAATGATGGTAATAAGCTAGTTTTTGGACAGATCTTTTGAGCCTAGGGATCAGCAATTGTTATGGGGTTTTTCTTTTCCTCAGAGACTTTCCAACTTTACTCTCCATAGATCTTGGCCATGTTGCTGTGTCTTTTCTGGTTTTCCTTATTTAATCATATGTTTAAAATGTATGTCCATGATCTGTTCTCTTACTGGGGTTAGGGGAAGGGTAGTGGTGCATGTGATATGCTGCAACCTTGTCACCATCCTTCTTATGTTAGGATGCAGGGTCTTCTGCTGTTGAGTCGTTTGCACTGTGGTTTGATTTATCAGAGTACAGGCTTTTTGGTCTTGATAAAAGCAGCACACTCCTCGATTTCATTGCTGGGGAATGGTGCTCTAGGGATAGTGTCCTGAGACAGGCCATCCTTTTAGCTCATTGTTCTGCTTGCTTCTTCTGGTGCTTATGAAGACATTCATTTTCATTTGTACTTCACTCATGCCAGTCAATGTTTTTGTTACAAATACCTAAAAATACATCATCAGCAAAGTAAATTACCAGTCAGTTATTAATTATGGTTTCACCGAGAAGGACATGACTATGGCTTCCAGGTTCTTAACAAGTTGGAGAGAGAAGTAGAGCCGTATAGTGTTACATAAATCTAATCTATAGCCATGTCTTTGTAATGTTTACATTTTTATGAATATAAATTTCCATATGTATTTAATGGCTTTTAGTTTGCACTTGAAGAACAGAACAGTTCTGGTGACAGATTCCCTTCTTTCTTTTTCTGCCTGCCTCATGCAGCAGCAGCCACCAGGGTCCAGAGCCTCTGCAGGCAGCGGGGACTGCCTTTCCATTCCATCATTCCTTTCACTTTGAAAGTCATAAAACCCTATCCTAAAAACAGCTGGGTGAATGGCTTACTGGTCACTGCTTCATCTCTGCTTTCTAGTGGAACTGCTCCATAGGGTAGCAGTGCATGACTGGGCCCTTAGTGCTGTGTAGCAGGGAGTTCGCTATACTCAGGGAGAGGAAAACGATGTCGTGTATAGGCTAAATATTTGTGTATAAGCTTATAACAGGCAGGTATTATTACAGCATGAGTGTCATGACAGACAGCTTTTAATGGGTTCACGTCAGGATTTGTCATCCCACTGGGGCTTTTGCTAGAAAACAGAGCTCTAATGCTCACAGGAATGTTGACAGATTTGATTTTTAATTATGGACTGCAGTGATGGTCCAGTAGAAACATGTGGTTTACAGTACTTCTGTCTTGGGGTTCCAGTTTCTGTAAAACTTGAAATAAAAATAGCTGGCAAGAAGCATATTCTAACTTCTCATGTTAGCGTACAGTTAACTTTGTTAGCTTTACTTTTCACTTGGTGAGCAATTTGTTTGGTGTAAGCATCAGAACATCATACAATGAATTTGGATTATTTTCAGTGACAATGACAGTGCTTTCTAGAGACGCCTGCTATGCAGGTATAATGACTAAAATTTTGATTAAAAGCAAGAGATTTCAGAATTATGGAAATTACTTTGTACTGAAGAAAAATGATTTTTTTCTAAAATGAAAATTTTGAGAAAAATTCTAATTTACATTTGCAAACAAGTTAGGTGTGAATACCAACTAAAACAGCAGTAACAAAGAAAATGCCACTCCGCATGTTCTTGCCAAGTCAAGAAATGTTATTTGTATTTGCACATTTCTGCAAATTCTTCCTTTCTACTTTTCAACACTGAGAATAAAATATTGCATTTCATCTGCTTCCAACATCTCTTGCAGTGATGTTACTGAAGGAGAACTCAAATCACTGTGGATTCATATCTCTATTCCTGGAACTGGTCTACCTGTGGAATTACTTGGGTTGATTATGAGAAAGTTGTGTCAGTTCAACTAAAATTATTTTTTAGACAATATATGGCTTCCCTGTGCATGAAAATAACCAAAAATATTTATTCTATGTTAGCCTTCTGTGTTTATTCCATCTTAGTGATATATGAGCACATAATCAAGTTACTGTAAAGTAAGCTACTATGTAAATTTACTGTGCAAGAGCTGAGCACTGCTGTTAGGAATATATTGGCAGATACTGAAATTACCAACACTGTACGCATGTGTGATGAATGGTCAGACTGTATAGGTCAGTCTGTTCTACAGTGTTTTGTTCATGTGTTGTTACCTAAGACCAGCCCTTTTAGACAAATTTGCAAGTGGACCAAGTTAGAAGCCCGATGAGGAGCACTTTGTCAGCTGGTTTGTTATACACTCTGCCTTAGCATCTTCTGGTGATTTTCTTACTTTCTTGTAGTTCTTTGCAGCTGTAGTACAGAATAAGTAGAGGCTCACCCAAGGCATATGAATGAATATCCTCCATTTCCCAGTTGTTTGTGCTGTGGACTTAAGTAAACCCTTAAATAAACCAAAGCAAATGTCTTTGTGGATATGCATATTTCAATTTAAGTGGTGGTCTTTCATTTTCAACAATAAATGCTTAAATTAAACCAAAACAACCAGTTTTAGTTTTAAAATATTATTTAGAGAAGGCTTCCATGGATTTAGTTGAATTGGATTAGATTTACATTTCCTTTAAATGGTGCAGTTTTCACATGTAGGAAAAGCCATAAAAATAATTTTAAATTACCTTCATTAAATCAGTGCAAGTAGTGGGCCTTAAATTTCTCTGCCTGCCTGTACAGCTGGATTTAGACTAATGCTCTTGAGTTGAGCTAGGTAATTAACCGAACTGCTTCATTTAACCTCTTGCAGGTAATAGACAAACCATGAGTAATACACCAATCTATTTTCATTTGTGATATGAAGTTGTATCAAATATATAGCACCATCTGTCTATATTTATTTGTCAGTATTTAAAAGAAAATTGAAAAAAAAAAATCTGATATAAATGTAATACATTTTGTTTAAGAAGTTAAGAAAGCCACTGCATCCAGCAGACTCTCAGACCTGGCGATTACTCCTCTGTAGCTGTTGAAGCCCAGCTTGGTGCATTTTGAGACCCAGGAGGTATCTCTGTCTCCGTACAATGGATGTGGCTGCTTCTGTTCCCACATGCAGGTTTGCCCAGTAGTGAGGCTGAGCATGTATCCTAGAGAGGTGCACACATACACTAAGAGGACACTAACACGGCCACCCATGCAGACTACCACTGACAGACCACAGCCTTTGTAGCATCCACATATAGTACTCACATAAAAGATGAGTGCAAGTAGCCGGGTCTTGCGCATCCTCCTCATATTTGTGGCCAAACAGGCGCATGCACTCTTACACTCTTCTCAGAAGCACCCTCACACTCAAGGATCTTTCAAATACTAACATACTTAATTACTTAATACCTGCACTTGGACCCTGGGCCCCTTATCTAGGCATCAGCTTAGACCTTAAGACTTTCAAGATGCAGGTCTGCTCTTATTCACCGTCCAGTCCAGTTTGAGGTTTGCTAATGAATTCCACGTACAGATGTGCACTCAGGATTAAGTTTACTGGGAAAAATAATCACAGGCAGGTCGTTCCATTTGTTGACACATTTGTTGACCTAGGGCACTGTGACCCACTTTTTTCTCCACTTGCTGTGACCTGTAGCCCCATTCTCCAGTTGCTGGCACTCTGACCTTGCAACGTGCATCCCAGTCCCTCCAATTACTGGCACACCTCTTGTGTGGAGGTCTCTCCAGTTGCTGGCACCTAGGCCTGCAGGCTCTGTGACCCATGGCCTGTTCTCCAGTGGCTTTTTTCACCATGCAGCACTCACACATGGGATAGTGAATAAGATTAGACACAAAAAATAGTAAAGAAAAGGATTTAATAAGAAGAGAGGGCAGACTGTGCTGATTGGGTGCAGGGCTCAGGCAAACCAGCATGTTGATGGGCAGCCTGTTTACATGCAACCAGGACTTTTTAACCCTCTCCATCTCCATTTTTCCCTTGCTTGTTCCTCCCCAGTGCACCCTGATCTTTCCCTTTTTCTGCCTTTGGCCCTTCCCCTAAAGATCTGCTTGTAAGTTTTACATGAAGTCATGGACCCCTTCAGCTGTCCCATAAATATGTTTGGCACAGCTCTACAGGTCCCCTCAAATATCTTAAAATATTCATGACAACCATGTTTCCCTCTTCTTATTAGTGATGACTAATAAGTTCAGGTTGACTCTCCAGAGCTGTGTCTGAGTAGCTGCTTTACTGGCCCATCGATGAGGAGCTGAAGAGTTCTGATCTTTGTTATTGTCTGTTACTATCAGCTTGTTAATGTCTAGATGTTTAATCTATCAATTTCCTTTTTGTTATTTCTTTTGTACTGAATAGTCCTTAACCAGATAACTTGACGAAGAAAGTGCTTTCACATTGTGCTTGTCCCCACATGTCAGAATAAGGAAGGATTAATTAAGTGAAGGATACTGTCCTGGCAGGGTGAGCTGTATTTAAAATATAAGAAGAGTGGCTCTCTTGAATACAAACTTTCAAAGGTGCTGCAGAGATTCAGAAGTAAGTCACTACCTGGATTTCCATTATCTGAACTTTCACTGTTAAAACTGAGCAAGAAACTCTTTCAGTCTTTGCATATACTTCTGGAAGTTTAAAAGCCCTGCAAATTGCAAGATGAAATGAATAATACTGAAGAATGAAGTAGTCTTTCAAAAGATTAAAGGAATATTGCAAATAAATTAGAAACCTAAAAATATTGTTGTAGCATAAATTAACAGGTTGATACTTTAGTATATGTAGTGAGAAAGGTGCTAATATTAGAAAACTCCTGTCTTTGCCAACTGAAGCTATTAGCGTTCTCCTTTACTACGAAGGTATTTTGCATTGTTTTCCCCTACTCTTCCTTTTTTCCTTTTTTTTTTTTTTGTATACTAGATGCCTTTTTTAGCAGAGGTAATCTTTTAAATTGTATCTGTTAATACAGATATAAAATACATTAAAAAAATGTGCTATATACAACACTAAGAAACCAGCAATGCCAAGAGTAGTGAAAAAACAAATTGTGAAATGTAATATCAAGTCCTGGCAAAACATCCATAAACCTAAAAGGAAGTGAATGGAGTTGTGTCAAGTAGGCCTGTGTTCTCAAAAAAGTATTTTGCAAAACTTTTCAATTTGGACTGGTGGACAATAGTTTCTAATGTTTTAATTCTTAGGTGATTTTTTTCCCCTTTGGTGTAAGGAAAAGATTTTCTCTCTCAAGTACAAATGATGCAGGATTAAAATAATTAATTTTATTTATTGTAGAAGTAGTTCCTAACTTGACTTCATTTTTGCACATTTATTTGATTTAGCAAGTAGATTTCATTTTTGATTTGTTATTGAAACATCAGTTATATAACTGGAGCTGTGCCCTGTATGTGATGGTTAGACTGGGGATTGGGTGCAGACATTTATTGTTTTTTGTTTTGTTTTGTTTTGTTTGTTTGTTTGTTTTTGTTTTTCAATTTCAAATCTGCTTTCAGTTCAGTACATTATGAACAAATGAATATACAACATGATTTCTAGACTTCCAAAAGCAGGCATGTGTGTACCAGTTGCAGATGAGGAGATGGGGGTGGTTCTCTGCTGTTTAATTTTCTGTGCTATCCTGGCAGATTTCCTTAATTTTTCTCTCGAAAATATTCTATCTAGTTCTGTATTGAGGAATATGCATGTGTTTTGAATATAAAATAATCCATGTAATCTCTGATGGGGAATTCCCCTTGCCCTTTTGCTTTACAACCACGTACAAATGTAATTAACAGTGTTCTAAGAAATGGCTGCATTCAAATTTGATTATTCATTAGAAGCCAAGAGCAAATTAATTTGTTAAAACTTTGTTTTAACGAAATACAGAAGAGCGGTGAATTACAAGAAATAAGTTTTTATAATTCTGCAAGGTTAAGACGTTTTGCTGGTCTGTTCATCAAGATGCTGAAAAAGCTAAACAAATAGAAGCTTTGTTTAGTATGCTGAAGATTCTAGTGTTATTGGAAGGTTAAACATCTATATGAATTATGCATTTGAAAGGGTGTGTGTATAAAGAATTCCTAAAGATAGGATTTGGGTATGGTATAACTGGGTTTTGAAAGTGCTTGCATACAGTGATGTGGAAACAAATGAATATTTTATTTTGCTGTACCACCAAACTACACTTTTATACCATGATATTGATGCATCAGTATCTAGAATTTCAAGTCTGTCCTCTAACAGCTTTAACATTTGTCTTCCTCACTGTAAAGCCAGTAAATTAATCTGTATTAACAGAATCCATTGTCTTAGGGTACCACCTGATATACTTGAGAGTTTAAATTCTTGACCTTGAGGACAGCTAATTTAAAATGATTTGGGACTAAAATTGTATCCTTCGACACATGCTTTGTAAACTTTTAAAGTCTGAGCTCCTGTGGAATCTTGTATTTCTCTAGTAATTGATTTTTGTACCAGAGTTTCCGCATACCTAAACTGTATTTTTAAACCATTCTTAACTCATTCATTTCCTATCAAAGGAAGCCTGTGAAGGTCTAGTTGCAAACTTGTTACAGCCTTATTACAGTTACTTCTTTTCACTTTATTCCATCTATATCACTTAAATGTTGGAGGCTGTGCAACTAGCTGTTTATATTTAGATCAACATTGTTCTCTAGACCAATGATAGATTTCAGATGACACATAATAGTCCATTTCTTTTTATTCTGCCTTCAACATGTGAGACTTCACATTCTGGGCTACATGGGGAGATGTAGCTTCTGGTGGTCATGTGAGAAAAACTTACAGTTTGGTGACGTGCAGGGGAGAGGGTCTATTCTTTTATTCTGTGGACAGAGAATGCATCTTCCTGATGGGTTCTTTTAATCATGAAGTTCTGTTAGGAGTTGGACTGTCCTGGAGCAACAAGGTAAAATACCTTCTCATCTTGGAGATCTATGTGGAGACATTGATCTTTGATTGCAAATCACTCTGTAGCACTTTTTGGCCTATGTGGTCAAAAATAAGAGAGGCATGGTGATGAATGCAGTGCAAATGTAGAATGCTGTAGCTCAGCCTCAGTCCATACTCTATTGCTGATTAAGTCTTACACTCGACATGATTTCCTAGCACCTACAGAGTGTACAGAACATCAGCTAGCTGTGTGTGTAATTTCTGGTGCCTGTCGTAAGAAGAAAAATCCTCAGATGCATAGACAGAATTTTAAGAGACAGAAACATGCTGTGTAGCCTAGATTTATATTGTATGTAGTGTAATCCATAAGCACAGCAAAACCAGGGAGTGTCCTTCATTGGTTGCTTCTTTGAATCTCCTTTGACTGTCAGCATTCGTGTGTTATATATATTCACACACAAATTTACATATATATGTTCATAAGCTCCCATGGTCTTGTTACAGCCTGAAGGGTGAGGGTGAAATTGTTGACAGTATTTTGCATGCTAATTTTGCATAGGTGGATGTGGGGCTAAAATTAATCTAATAATGGTTTTCTCTCTCCCATTCTTTTGTTTTTAAACTATAAGAGAATTGAGATCTTATAGGAAGACTAAGGTGAGTCTACTAGATCTTGTAAAGGCATTGTGCATAAGAGCTTCTCAATCTCCTCACTTGGAAGCTCTTATTCTGAAGGGACTGTTTGGATTGTGGGCACACATCTACAGCAGTATTGGTTGTAGCGGATGTTACCACCTGGTAGATGTTTTTTACTGCCACATCATCAGGTTTAAAAACGTCAACGGAAATAAATACGAACCTGACTTTCCATCAATCTATTGTGAATTCAAGCAGCTTAGTTAAAGCTGCCAGCACAGGTGGAATTGACACCTACTCCAGACTTCGTGCCTAAGTGGTAAAGAGGCAGGCAGATATGCTTCATTCAGGTGACTCTGTTGGGTATAATAATCTGGAAAACGCAGCTTTAGGTGATAAAAGGCCACTTCTGAATAAAAGCACCAGCGTAAGGGTCTAATGTGTTCTTGAATTTTTGCACATGGACTTAACATCATTATTTGATTGGCCTTTAATTCATGAACATGACTTCTGAGAGATGACCCAAATCTTTCCAGAATTGTAAACAATAGTTTGAGTATTTCAAAGTTTCAGGGAAGTATGAATACAAAAAGGAAAATATTTGTTCCAGCTGTGAAATCCTCAGTGTGAAAAGAGAGCCTGTTGTAAGATACCAAACTAGGATACTCCTTTGACATTACATTTATAAACTATATTCAAGTTAAAGATGTGTTTTTGTTCATGAGTTATATATATGTATCTACATATACACACACATACATAAAGTGTATGATAACATGAGTTACCTATATATATGTATGTGTGTGCGTGTGTGTATTAGTTGGGCCAGTTTTACTTGCTGGCCTGTTTCAAATTGTTTCTGTTGTCTTTGCGCATACTTGAATTGTGCAAGCTTGAGAATTTTAATCTTTAGTTTGATAAGCACTAGAGTTCTAGGAAGTCATTTTCCTTTGTTTTATTTTGCTGATAACATTTGAAGTTAAGATTGCTCAGTGTTTCCTGTTAAGTGATTGTGGTTTTCAGGTTTTTTTTAGTTTCCAAACTTCAGCTGGAATAGTCTATCTGCCTCAAGCTGTCACTTTTTTTTTTAAGAGCTTTGACAAAAATGCTTCAACCGTTTCTAAATGAGGTTAGAGATGCAATATGGTTATGCCTCGATTAAAGTTTGTTTTTTCAAAGGGTACAGTTAAGAATCTCAAGAATCATCATGTTTTGGATATTAAATACTGTGGGAGTTATTTGTTTTAGGACTGCTAGAGGACAAAACCACCCATATTTTTTCAAGCTGTTGAAAAATATTCATGTTTACTTTCTCCACATGGAGTTTTTAGAGTTCAGCTGCGAAGTTCTCTGGAGCTGTGTGTGCACAGCATTCATCATCATACATCCCCAGGCTGGGAGGAGCTGAGCTAGGCTTTTCTTGTTGCTTGAATCTGTTGTGGCACCAGACGTTAGAACTGAAAGCAGTATCTGCTCAGCCATCTCCTAATTTCTGAATGCTTGCCTTTGCAACTTCAAATATACTTTTTTAATGTAGTTGTTTGTGTGACAATCTGCAAGTTTTCAGAAAAATTCTCATGCGGGTAATGTCTTCCTTAGTGATGAATGATTCATACCTGACTGAAAATTGCACCTATACCTCTTTTTATCATGGCTACCTCTGCTGTAGTTAATTTTACAAGTGTTTGCACTTTTAAGCCATCCACTATGGCTTATGGCACCCTTAGGCTGAATTTCCATTGTGGATTGCAGCAGCTGCAATTTCTAGGGCTTCAGTTTTCTGGATTACAGGATTAGAAAGGGAGCTTGCACCTATTTAGAGCAGCTGAGGGGCAATAAGCCCAACTACATGAAGTGAAGATTGAACTGAAATTTAATCAGAGCCACTCTGAAGACAAACAGAAAAGCAATTTTTTAGGAGTTTCCTACACAGAAAAAGGGCGCTCCTGCAGATTGTGTATTGTGTAAGGCCAGTTGGTACTTAGAACAACTGGCAATGGGGTGTGTAGATTTCCTAATGAAAGTTGGTATTAGCTGAATCACTTCATTACTCCTAGTCACTTACCTTCCCCATTCTTGAACTCCTTTCCTGACTTGCTACAATAGCATTTTGTCAAAGAGGATGTTCATGATCCTGGTGGAAAATCAGCCTGGCCTTTTACTACTTTGTTCTTTTGTTACAAAGTAGTTCAATGTTACTACTCTTTTGGTTGAAGTGAGTCAGTGGTTTGTTCATCTTGGTGTTTCCAGTCTATTGGCTATAGCATTGTATGCAGATTTGTTAGTTTTCCTTTTTGCTTTAAAGTCGTAATTAGCATTTCCAGTTGTAAGACTTGAGTTTCTTTTACAGATTCCCAGATTTCTAGTTATTTGCTTGTTTTTCTCTGTGTGTACTTAAAAATACTAAGTCAGTGTTGTAGTTGCAAATTCGTGAATTAAAAATATTATCATTATGGTTGATCCTCTTCTCTGGCTGCTTGTGCTTATGTATTGGTAGAGTGCTGGGCACACGAAATATAGTTCTACTCAGCTTTTTATGTAACTTTCTTCACTCCATGTGAAGTAAATAAAGTGTGAGCTTTATGGATGCAGAGGCAGTGCAGGAGGGGGTGCCTTGGGGTCAGGAGGGGGCAGGGCTCACTATCAGTCTGTGCTACTTTAACACAAAGCCTCACCCAAGGTGTTGGGACTGCCATATCAATTCTACATGAGGTCTTGTTTTTAAAGCAGTGCTTTGCTTCTTTCTTTATTCCTGCACATTGCCAGGAAATGACAATTCTACAATTAAGGCACGAAACAAAGAGGAGTTAGCAAATCATGAGCTGTTTTAAATTTGCCTCATTAAGCTGCTATTAACTGCTTAAAGCCATCTGTTTAAAAATAATTTATGTATCTTAAGTTTGCTCTAGAGAGCAGGTAGACCTTCATTAAAGCAGGTTTTCTTTTTAACGTTATCTTTAGGGGGCTTTAAGTTGTGGAAAATATCTTATTGCTTACTGAACCAAACTCTGCCTGTAAACAAAAGAAGGCGACGTGTTTTTAACTTGCAGTCTGCTGTCATAACTGTGTTCTTGGGAACCACTGTGGTTCATTTAGAAACTGTCTGGCTCTGAAGGAAGTTATTTACAGCCATTAGGTAGATCTGTGAGTGAGAAAGGAGAATGAGCTGAGTAAATGCCTAGTGTCTGTATTATCTACTTTAGACTAAGGCTACGCTCCCAAGAATTGGTCCAGTAAACAAACAACAGCCAGATAAGTCGCAGTTCTCAGATGTCACTGAGGAGGAGGAGCCCTGCTGTCTTGGCCCTGGAGAGCTATCTGAGGAAAAACAAGTTTATTCATTTGTCCAGATTTGTAAAGACACAATTTCATTTACAAAGAACAAATCATCCAAGAGCCAGTGACTCTCTCTCCTATCCCAAGCTCAGATTCATTGTCATTTCAGTTAGCTACCATGCACTCTCTTTTCTGACCTGCCATGTATTTCTGTGGTTTGCTGTGAAATAATTTTCTTCGGAGGAGGCTGTTCAGCAACGAGCTAATTGATTGCTGATATGAATAAGATCATTTGGAGTGAAACTAGCCTTAGAAGTACTAGTTAGTGATGCTGTGAGAATTTAAAGGAAGTCTTCCACTCAGTCTGTAGGGAAGAGGTGAATGTGATTTTTGGATTATTAGCTGAGACACAAATAATATTTGACTAAATATATGTCGTCTTTTATTGGTAAATGAAAAGCTCATTAAAATACTGCTGTGAAATTGATTTTTTTTTTCAATTGCATTGTTTATTAAGAAGGAAAATGCCAATATTTTACAGGATGTAAATCCTTTGAAGCAAAATATTTGCTATGAGCTGTAAATATTTTTGTTCTTCTATTAAGATTTTATTTAGCTTTTTCTGGCAAAGAGGAAGCATACAAACCGACTGACTGTGCAGGTTTCCACATGCTTTCAGGTGTATAACAAACCAGGAAAAATACAGTACTTTTTGTAATTGCTTTTGGTTGTAATTGTCGAAGGTATTCTTTGCAACCGCAGCTACTATGCCTTTTAATTTAAAATAAGACTTCCCAAGGAGTCCTTGACTGGAATCCTTTCATGTTTGAAAAGAGTCTCTGGGGCCTGCTTTAAAAATAAAATAAAAATGTGGGTGAGGGGCAGAGGAATGTAAAAATATCTTAATTTGTCTTCCATTGGAAGGAATGAATGTTCTAAAAATATATACCTGTCATTGAATAGAATATATGGCTTCTGCCATATTGGATATGCCCTCATACATCTGTTCTCTTTGCTATATTTGTCTTTAACTGGAAAGAATTTTCCTTCAGGATTTCACTGTGAAATAGGTTTTCACAGGAAAAACCTTTAAATGACAAACAGCTGATTAAATAATTCTTATAGATCAAATTAGTGAAAAATTAAATCCATTTTCAAATTTGCAAAATACTTACATTTTAAATATAATACCTTCACAGCTGTCCACTAAAGAGTAGCTAGTGCCACGACCTTATTGCAAACTCCGTTATTGAAATCATGAGCTGTCCTTTTTCGTTCTCTGGATTGACATGCAAGGTTAGGGCTGATTAAAAGACTACAAAATATTTTACGAGCAAAACATTTTTATGAGTAAAACATTTTGAGTTGAGCTGAATTAAATATCTGAATCCATCTGAGCCGTGGCTCAAACAGCAGGAAAGAATGATAACCAACATGGACCTTTTGATGATAAGTTTGGGTAGGGAGCTGTGTTTATAGGAGAGAATGGTGTGTGATGACCCAAATCTACAGTTTTTACCAGTTATATATTTGTTAAGGAATCTTGAATAATATTTCTTTGGCATTGCCATGCTAAGTGAGAGCAAGTTGTCTAAGTCCTGCAACCTGTCACAAAAAGTTCTTTAATTTTCATTTCTAGTTATAGTCCTTACACAAAATGCAGCAAATTCTGCTTTAGCAACATCTTCTGGCCCTAGAAGACGACCTGAGGAAGATATTGCCAGAGCTGCAGCTAATGCAGCTGTAGAAGTTGGAAAACTTGCTGTGCTTAAACCTCAGCTCAGCTGCTATGGTGGTTCCTTTCAGTCGCAACCTTTTTCTGCTATCTTTTGCACATGTGAGAGGTCAGGGAAATACAGACAGCTGTACCTGGATGCAGCAAGCTCGCTTGAAATACTGCTTCCCTCCTGTGTGAACGATCTCTGCCCATGATGTCTAGTCATGTGACCACAAAACATATTTCATCTCACCCTTTCCTGCTGCTGAAGAGACGGCAGAGAATCAGTTTGCCCCTTCTGACAGGTCTTCCTTGTGGTCCGTCTGTGAAGAGCGTCATCTGGGGAGTGGTGGAGCCCCGTGTTTAATGAATGAGGAGCCTTGAAAACTGCTAGTAGTTCAGAGTTGGTGTGAGGTATGCAAAATGGCAGTAAACTAAATACTACTGCAGAGAGCTGTGAGGCCCTCACAAACTCTTAGCCTTACCATGTTTGCATCTCACTGGTAGAGTGGGAGGAGAATCTGCATCTGAGAGGCTTGCACGGTGCTATTCTCTGAACACATGAAGAAGGTGCAAAAAAGGTTGCCTTGAGGGTGACTGTGCTGTATCCTGATGCGACTTGCTCCTGTATACCCTGTACTTTCATCTAAGACGAGAAGGAATGTGGAGGAGGAGAGCTGCTGACAGGACAAAAGAGTTCTCAAATGACTGTCTGAAGAAGCAGGGGTGAAACAGGGAATGTTTCTGATAACTGACTTTGGAAGTTCACCTGTACAAGGATTTCTCACTTCAAGAAATAAAGCTTTTCCACTCATCTTTCTAGTCTTTCATGCTGTGAACCCAGCTGGAGCTTCTGCAAGAGGAAGGCTGCTCAGAGACATTCAGCAGCCCTGTCCTGGCTGGGGACTGAGTGAAGGAAACCTGGTGGAGTAGCAATGCTGGCAGCAGTCTCTGAAGTGACAGAGCTCAACTGAAGAGGAGGCAGTGGCTTAACAGAAGTAGTTTTCAACTGTGTCTCTTGTAAGGACAGTCCTTGAGTAGTGCTGACATGAGCTGTAACTTTGAAGTCTTGAGATGGTTTGTTTATTTTTTTATGAAAACCATGGACCCTTAGCTCTCGTGTCTATGTGCGAATGTAATTGTTCTTTGAAGGAATAATTTCTAGTCCTTGCATTTGTGGAAGAAAATGGCTCATGACCTGAAAGCCCTCTTACAGCTTAGAACTAGAAAGCGTATGAAAGCTCATTGTTTGTAGTTAAATCAATGAATAGCTGGGTGTGAAAAGGCTCTCAGAGATACTGGGATGTCGGAAAAGGGTATGAAATTTATTTCCTCCAAACTCACGACCTGAAAATGAATGGGGAAGCTGCAGGCTTTCCATTTGCTTCTACATATGTTTAGAAATCCTGTGTAAGTAGCAGAGGAGTTGAGAGGCAGCAAGAATTAGCATAGAAACATCTACCACTTCTAACTTCCTACTTGTAACTCTAGAAACAAGGAGACGTTCTAGGGCATGACAGTGCTTGCAAGAAGAAGGAACAGAAGGAGAGCTCTACCTTTTGTTTTATACCTTTATCCCAGAAAGGCTTCAAACAATACCACTTTTTTTGAGGAACTTTAAAAAAGAAAATATTGTATCTTTTTATTTTTTTTCCCCCTACCCAGTAAAAGGGAAGTTGCGTGAATATTACAACTGCACCTAAGGCAGTGAATTTCTGGCATTGTGACAAAGTTGTTTTTAAACATTTCCTTACACTGTATTGAGCGGTCTGACTGCTGTGGCACCAGCGTTTTGGGGACCGTAATACTGAGAATGAAGAGGTACGCGCTGTTCTGGTTGGAATTGCGTGTTAACCTCGGAGGTCATGTTACTTTTTGAATGAAGGATGTACTGAGGGAGTGCTTACTATGGTTTGAACAGGAGGTCTCAAGCTCAGTCAGACCATCAGTAGGCTTTACGTGAGGATGTATGGTAGTCACCCAGACAGAAAACATAGGTACTTCTCATGTTGTCTGTCAGCACAGAATAGCGTTGACGTTACTTGTGAAAGGCCACCTCTGCAAGAGAAAAAAGACGACAGAAAGGAAATCTGTGCATTAGGAGGTCTAGGTTATGTGGTGCTGGATTCTAGTAGTCAAGCAGCCTTGCAGTGTAACACATGACGTGGCTGCTCAGGCACAGTGGAACAGAGCAGAGCTTGTGTTGTATACTGGAAGGGAAACTTGCCTCCCTTTCGACTGGAGGAATTTAGATAAGAACATTTACTTTGAGAAATTCATTAGTACGTTAAGTAACTGTCCTACTGGAAATAAAAATCTCCTGCAAAGATCAGATTCCTTATAGTTTGTGGTGGTTTATAACCAGCCACATGACCTAGTTGCATCCTGGATACAGAGCTCTTATGGTCTTTATACATATGCACATGTATGCACACAACCTTAGCAGCAAAACAATTAGGTTCTGTGGAATTAAGTAAAAACTTCACTTAAGTTAAATTTGTTATGAGGGACAGCCTGCGTAGAATGACAAGTAGTGAGCAAGGAAAATTGCACTGCCAGCTGTGAGTATCCAGGTCTATGAAATAAGTTCAGAGGGCATACAGTACAGCTTTGTCCTACTAAATAGGCTTAAAATGTTGTTAATTCTACAGTGGTAGAACTTAAAAATGTAAGTTTATAGTATGAATTATATTTAAGGTGCTATTATGTAACATCTTCAACTTTTCTTTTGCCTCTTTCCCTCCTGCAGATCACACATCCGTGGGCGGGCTGGGAGACAGTTTTTATGAATATTTATTGAAAGCCTGGCTTATGTCAGACAAGATGGACACAGAAGCAAGGAAAATGTACGACGATGCAATTGAGGTGATTATAATTCATTGAGTTTTCCTGTACAGTGGAACTTAAAAAGCATCTTTGATAATTGAAAGAAACCAACAACACATAGGACTTGTTTTGATTACGTAAGTTTTAAGAAATCAAGTGATGAGTAAGACTAGCTTTCACTCTGAGTAGTTTAAAAAGTATTATTGAGAAATGTATCTGATGCAGATTATTGTGCTAAAAATATCAGCTCATCCAAAATGTTATACTGTAAAAATCCAAAGCAGATTTTACTAGAAATAGCTCTAACAACCCTAAGATATGCAGAATGACCAAGTGATTTTTATCCAATGTTCAGAATCATTCAAGGAGCTGAAGTCCTGAATTGCTTTAATCTTCAGTGTTTAGACGTTATATTCAATATTTATCTTGTAAAATGTAATTCATACCCATTCCTTTCTCTACAGGTCTTTTGTAATATGGTCTTGCTCCCTCTCACAAATCAAGTAGTGCCTGCCCAAGCAGACCAGTACTGCAGAAGCAGTTCAGTGGGATTTTGCAGGGGCCTTTTTTGTGGTGGCTCTGGGCTTTATGCTGCCCAACTGTTAGTTCTGAGTTTCCACATACACAGGTATCTTCTTTTGTCAGGCTCACTTGTACCCATATATACACATGAGCCAAAGCTACAGTTAAGAAGAGAAGTGAGTAACCAAGATAGCTTTAGTCTAGTTATTTGTGATGCCAACAGCAGCAGGGATTATGTGATCTTGTCTGCATGCAGATTCATACTTGGTGCCAAACTTGTTCCATGCTCTGTGCATGCCATGTTTCTTTCAACACAAGCTTTGAAAGCTTAGTTTTAGTGCAGGCAGTCTCCTAAAGCCAAATCCCTGTTCTTGGAGTTCTGAAAATTCACATTTTAAAAATTTACATAATGAAATACTAGTTAAAATTGCTTTGAGGCTGTAATGTGTCTTATTTCTGACCTGAATTTGATTAACTTTGGTTTTCAGTTACTTGAACCTTTTCCTTTTCTACATTGTTTAAAGAGTTATCAGCATCATGTAGCTGGTCACTAGCAAAGGTGTGATGGGCATGCTCTTCCAAAAGAGATGACCTAGATGAGGGGGTTGAGTGCACCCTCAGTAAGTTTGCAGACGACACCAAGTTGGGAGGTAGTGTCGGTCTGCCTGAGGGTCGGGTGGCCCTTCAGAGGGATCTGGATAGGCCGGACTGCTGGGCTGAGGCGAATGGGATGAGGTTTAACAAGGCCAAGTGCCGG
>VXAL01004007.1:58011-70284 GCA_013399475.1 Chauna torquata | reverse complement strand
TCCCTGTTGTGCTGTTTATCATCTCTGGGGGCTGGTTTAAGGTTATGATTTTGCTGTACTGTGTAACACTGGTTTATGATATGATAAAATTACAGGTTGTGAGACTAATCTGGTATTTGTACTCAGCATTGCCGTCATCTCCGTACTTTGGGAACCATCTCTAGGAAACTATTAATAATTACACTCTTTACTTTTTCTCCCTGGGGAGCCAATCTATGGGGGAGACAAGCGGGGACACTTTCCCCCACTTCATTACCCTCACTTTCTCCTTCACTTCCCTCTTCTCCTCCAGGCTAGTTAAAATAGCTCTTGAGAATTTTGAATATCCTTGGGATGTTCAAACCAGCATGTTACTATTGCTATGTGTCCTGAATGTGTTTCACATTTTGTTTAAGGTTAAACAACTATTAAAGAATGCCACCCAGAGATCTGCCCCGAGGCTGGATAGTTATGAGTGGCAGGGAGTGTGGGAGGATATGGGCAGGCTCCTAGGACAGTGGGCACCTCTAGTGCTTTGAAACTTCACTCCTGAATAAGTACAGAATCCTGAAAAACTGGTAAAATATTTGAAAAGGTATGCCGTCACCCTGGCAATGCCAAAGAGGCACAAATCATTGCAGCATGGTGAGGCTTGGCCAATGCCTATTGAGCCGCACTCAACACTAACCCAACTCCCACGACAGGTCCTGCAGCTACTCCAAGCCCCACGAGAGGTCCTGCAGCCACTGCAGCCCCTGCAACACGCCCCATGGCTGGACCAGAGAACCAACCTGTGCTGGTATCAGTTGCCCCTACACACAAGAGGAAACAATGAATGCGGAAGTCAGCTTGTTTAGTAAGGGAAGAAACTCCTACTAAGAAGTGGAAGGAGGAAGAAGTGGATAAGGCAGGCTACTCTGAAGCAGGGCCATCATGAGAACAGGAGGAAGAGGCAGATTTCATAAACATGACAGTAACCACCCAATCCTTATCCCAGGGTGAGCAGCAAGATATGCAAAAAGATTTCAGCCGTCGTCCAGGCAAGCACATTGTCACCTGGCTGCTCTGATGCTGGGATAACGGGGCCAGTAGCCTGGAATTAGAGGGCAGGGAAGCCAAGAAGCTGGGAACCCTCTCTAGGGGGCATTGATAAAGTGATTGGAAAAGGGGCACAAACCCTCAACCTCTGGAGGCAACTCCTGTCAGGCATGAAGGAAACGTATCCCTTCAAGGAAGATGTTGTATGTCACCCAGGCAAGTGGACCACCATGGAGAGGGGTAACCAGTACTTGAGGGAATTAGCCATGCTGGAGGTGATTTATGGTGACCAGACAATGACCAGATATCCAAAGACTCAGATAAAGTCAAATGCATATGACCCATGTAGTGGAAGTTCGTACAGAGCATACCATTGTCGTATGCCAACTCGTTGGCAGTAATGACCTGGAAAGACGGAGAGGAACACACAGTGGATGAATTGGCTGGCCAACTCCATTACTACAAAGAAAGTCCCTCTTCCTCCCTATGGGCCTGTGTCTCAGCTGTGGAGAAACTGTCCCAAGAATTCCGACAGCTCAAAGAAGATAAGTCCTACTCACCACCTGTACAAACTAGTATCTCAGCTATTAGGAGTAGGTGTTCTTCTGCTCAGGAGAGAGGATGCAGTTGGTACACACCACAAACCATCCTGTGTTTTTACCTGCGTGACTATGGTGACTACATGAGGAAATGGGATGGGAAGTCTACCTGGACCCTAGTGGCACGAATACATGAGTTGCAAGGAAAAACAGTCACAAAAAGGGATACTTCCAGGAAAATTGTTGCTCCAGTTTCCAGTGGGCGGTTCCCCAGAGAGGGTAGAAGGGCTGATCTTACTTCTGATCTTAACAAAGGGATTTCTGATTTGCATTTACAAGAAGTGAGTAGTGAATACTGTGGCCAGGACTAGAGGGGCCCCACCTCCAGCCAGGTGAAGAAAAGGGACAACCGGGTTTTTTGGCCTGTGTGGATTCAATGGCCTGGCACACAAGACCCACAGGAATATAACCAGTGCACAGTATATGTTAATGCCATCAAGATATAAAGAGGTAGATCCTATCTGTATTTCTGGAGTAACAGGGGGATCCCAAAAGGGAGGCCAAAGTGAGCCAAACCGGGAATAAGTGGTAAAAGCTCCCCACTGTGACTGGCCCAGAGGCTCTATGCATCCTTGGCATAGACCACCTCAGGAGAGGGCATTTCAAGGACCCAAAAGGAGAACCTTTGAACACTACAAAGAGCATAAAGAAGACACATTCATTGAGCTATCCTATATGGACATCAATTAGCAGAACAGGACATATGTGAGAGCAAAAAGAGGCCTTGCAAGGGCAGCAGTGCTGAATGCCCTCTGACGATAATGCAGAATGCCCCCTACAGCTTTTGTACATCAAGCTCTGTCTACTGTGCCTTGCTTATATGCTGGGTTATATCATACAGCACAAGCTCTCATCTTGCTGAGAAATGTTACTGTACTGTGTGTATTCAGGTCTCTAAGAGGAAGAGGGAACAGACAAATGAGGACACAGAGCACATTACCAACATAATAAAAAGATGGAAATAGGGAAAAGATAAACATTCTGTGAGAAATGAGAAAAGCAGTAAAGAACAGAGTGTTTAGAAAGGATAGTTTTGAACTTTGCTTTATAGAGTATGGAAATTAGTTTAGACAGAGGAGTTTCTATCTACCTTTCAGGGAAATCTGGACCATGAATGCTTTTCTGGTTGTGTTACTTATTAAATCCAGGTACAATAGGTAGTTAAAGGGCAAATAGCAAAATAAATCCAGATAAACTGTACTGGGAAAGTATAAAATATCTGAATGCGAGATGATTTCTCAAATCCTTTGATATGAAGGAACATTGCCTAATGCCATAAAGTCCTAATGACCTTTGAAAATGCAAACAGGGAATTGTAATCTCATTTAAATGTTAATTAAAAGAATTGAACTTAAGTGGTTCAGAGAGACAAGAAATTGAAAGTTCTGAAGATTAAATTATTCCTTTGATGGGCTAGGCTACATGGTGTTGTGCAGTATGTGTGCCTCTGTTGATGTGGGCTGCTGGAACAGTTCCTTGAGGGACAAAAGCACTGTTCTAACCTCTCCCACCTCCCTCCAAATTACACTGGCACAATCATACATGCCTGTTTATCTCAGAAGCTGTACAGTTCATGCAGAGCTTTTTTCTTTATACATAAAAGTAATTATTTTAGCATTGGTAATCTTATTCCCCCATGTCTCTTTCTTTTCATACTCTTTACATGTATTATTATAGCAGTAAGTACCAATCTTCATTCTGGTAACTTCAGGAGTTCCTCTAAGGCTGTTTCTTTCCATCTGCATGGCCCGTAAAGTGGTTTTGCAGCTGCTTTTGTAGTCTTGTGGCTGGAGTGAGAAAGATACCTAGATAATGGCAACACTAGCCCTTCTGGAATAAGATTTAACTTCCCAGAACAGTCAGAGATTAGTTCTTTGACTCTTGGTAAATCACATGATCACCACTGACTAGCTGTTGTAATACTCTGTACTGAGATGAGCAGAACTGCCAACACTGAGTTACATGTCCATACTCAGAGCACTAAAAATGCGATTCATAACAGTCAGCTTGTTGAGCACGGCGACACTTAAGCTAGTTAGTAAGAAACACTGCAGGGGGAAGCTAGTGCAACTCTGTCTCCTGCTTGTGCCTTAGCCACCATCCTGAGGAAGAGCTAGGCACATCTGGAGCTCTGTGTCTAAACATTTCCTTTGCTGAAATGGGTAGATTGCACACTTGGAGATGGGTGACTCATTTGAGCATCATCCCTGGGGTATGGAGATTTCTGGACTCCAAAGCCGGTTTGTCTCAAGTGGATTTGGCTGCTTTTAGGAATTAGATGGTTTTCATTCACTTCTATCTTCTTTCCTTTGTATCTACAAAGGAACAATTTAGATATTTAATCTCCAGAGTGCATTTCTTGTTCATATACTTAACCCTGTGTGGTGGTTTTACTCAGCAGAGCAGCGGAACTCCACCAGAACCGCTCGCTCACTCCCCTTCCTCAAAGGAAGAGGGGGAGAAAATGCGATGGAAAAGGGCTCAAGGGTTGAGATGAGGACAAGAAGGTTGCTCACCAGTTACTGTTACGGGCAAAACAGACTCAACATAGGGCGATTAATATATTTTTTTACTACCACTAGGGGACTAGAGCAGTGAGAAACTAAAAGCAAAGTAAAAACCCCGTCCCCCCATCCACCCTCTTCTACCTCCTTCCCCCGAGCGGCGCAGGGGCACGGGGAATGGGGGTTGCGGTCAGTCCATGTCGCTTCGTCTCTGCCGCTCCTTCATGGTCACTCTCTGTTCCCCTGCTCCAACGTGGGGTCCCTCCCACGGGATGCCGTCCTTCCCGAACGGGTCCTGCGTGGGCTTCCCACAGGCTGCAGCTCTTCAAGAGCTGCTCCAANTGGAGATCTGCTCCATGTGGTACCCCATGGGCTGCAGGGGGACAGCCTCCTCCACCATGGACCTCACCACAGGCCGCAGGAGAACTTCTGCTCTGGCACCTGGAGCACCTCCTGCCCTCCTTCTTCACTGACCTTGGTGTCTGCAGGGCTGTTCCTCACTCCTCTCTCCCCCAGCTGCTGTTGTGCAGCAGTTTTTTCCCTTTCTTAAATCTGCTCTCACAGAGGCACAACCAGCGTTGCTCACTGGCTCAGGTCTGGCCAGTGGTGGGTCCCTTTTGGAGCCGGCTGGAGCTGGCTCTGATCTGACATGGGGCAGCTTCTGGAATCTTCTCACAAAAGCCACCCCTGTAGCCTCCCTAGTACCAAACCTTTACCACATAAACCCAATACATTCCACCACTTGCCTCTGCGAAAAGCATATTTAAGAATTATCATTAAAATATACTTCCACATCATCAAGATCTTCAAGCATGGGTCCCCAGACTGTCCACACTGTGTGTCCATTGTGGTTTCTCTTCTGGAGTGCAATAACTAGGTTTTTTTTTACAAATAAAAACTGTGCTTTCTTTTGGAGACAGCTATTCCAGGAACCACTATTCTGAGAGAGAAGAATGATTTTAAATACTGTATTTCCTAAGTATTTCTCAGTATTATATTTGCTTCAGCATTCATTTAGGAAATATTATGGCAACTGTTGTGAATCTGATTCCCAAGTGCCTCTCCAGTCAATGGAGAAGGCATGTAGGCACTAGTTTGGGTATATGAACAAGGATTCTTCGCAGTGAGTGTCTTAAGCTGGGTCACTGATAAATTCTGTGAGGGTTCTGTATTTCTTCATGCTCTAAGGTTGTATTTGTAAGACTAAGTTCCTTATGAATGGAACAGGTTAGCTGATCTCCTTCACAGGGACCTGTTGGTGGCTTACAGACAATTAGCCATTTTACTGGGTGTGGGTGTCATGGTTTTGATGCCCAGGTGCTGGCAGCAGGGCCTCTGTGAGGAGAGATCGAGGCTGCCCTGTGCTGAACACAGCCGGTTCCAGCCGGCTCCAGGAACCCCACCGCAGGGCACCGCTGAGCCTGGCAGCCAAGGTGGTGGCACCTCTGGGAAAATGTGTTTAAAAAAGGGCAAAAATGGCATGTGTGCAAAAGAAATAAGTGCGAAGCAGCCCTGTGAACAACAAGGTGAGAGAAGAAGGAGGGGAAGATGTGCTCCAGACACCAGGGCAGATATCCATACAGCCCATGGAGGACCCTGCACTGGAGCAATTCACGCAGGTGTGTACCCCGCGGAAGGGACCCACACTGGAGGAGAGGAAAGCGTGAGGAGGGAGGAGCAGCAAAAAGGAACTGCTGTGGACTGACCACAACCCCTGTTCCCATCTCCCTGCACTGCTCCATGGAATGGGGGAAGCAGAGGAGGCAGGATTGAAGGAGTGAAGTTAAGCCTGAAAAGAAGGGTTGTTATTTTTCCTTTGCTTCTCACCATCCAAACTTATTTTAACTGGTGTTAAATAAAGATAATTTCCCCCTAGTCAAGTCTGTTTCTCCTGTGATGGAGATTGGCAAGTGACGTCCCTACCTTTATCTTGACCCACAAGCTTTTCCTTCCTATTTAATGCTCTTCTCCTGTTGAGGAGGGGAAGTGAGAGAGGGTGTCTGGCTGCTGGCCAAGGTTGAAGCCCCAAAGCCATTCTTCTTGAGGTTTATTTTAATTTATTTGATGATATTCTTGGCACTGCTTTCCTGGCACAAACTTCCGTGGAAATGCAAAATTTTGTATCTATGTTAAGAGTGGAAGAACCTGGGAAGGTGAGATTATCTTCCTGGATGGGATTCTCACAGCATCATCTTGAGCTGTAGTGTCTGTATAAGATCTCCTTGGAGATTCAAAAGCAGCCTGGACATGGTCCTGGCCAACCGGCTGTAGGCGGCCCTGCTTGAGCAGGGGGGTTGGACCATATGATTTCCAGCGGTCCCTTCCACCTCAACCATTCTGTGATTCTGTGATGCTATGATGTTAAAGAATAGTTGACAGAATGATAAGTATCAAATATCTGCTGGGATTAATTTAAGAGATCTGAAGGAAATGAAAGGAGAAATAGCTGACATGAATTGTGCCGTATCATGTTTTCCTAAAACTGCCTCATGACTGGAAGGTGGTTATGGTGACAGTAATTTTTTAAAGAGCTTTGTGTGAAATCTGAAAAACTTCAACCAAGCAACCTATGATGTCTAGTGAGCAAACTGACCTGAGGAGAGGAATTAGTAAACACGTGGATAGATATGATATATGGGAGAGGAATCAGAATGGCCTTAGTAAGAGAATTATCTATCAAATTTCTCAAAACATGCAAATAATGCTAATCAAGTTGATATGCTTTTCTGGGTTTCCAAAAGGCATTTGACAGGACAACCCCCCAAAGACTCTTAAAGAAATTTAACAAAGGAGATAAGGTCCTCACATGGATGAGCCGGTGATTAAAGTACAGGAAACAGAGGAAAGGATTATTACCTCGTGTTCACAATGGAGATACATCATAAATAAAAATCTATAGAAGTCTCTGTCACAGATTTTGTTATTCACTATATTCATAAATGATCTGGAAAGATTTATATGGCAAAGTTTGCTGGTAATACTAATAGTAATAAAGACAATGAATGAGTGTTAATAATGGTAAAAAGAAAAGCTGCACAATAATAAGTAACTAGGAAATGACATGGCATATAAATGAAATGAAGTACAAGTGAAACATGAAAAAATACATTTCATATATATAATGCTGTTTTCTGCATATTAGTGCATTATTATTAGTGTTTGAGAAAAGTTCTTAGGACTTTGAGAGAGAGAGAGATCTATGTAAGTGTCAGTTCAATACACAGCAGCAGTGAAGAAAAGCATGAGATGTTAGAAGTTGTTAGGAATGGAATAGAGAGCAAAATAAAATAATAATAATAATAAATCATTAAGCTGCTGTATAAATCCATTACATACATACATGAATTCTATTTGAAAATCTGCCTCTTTTTCTCTCCTTCCGTGTCAAAAATGCGTATACTAACAAAGTAATAACATTGTATAAAGTAGTTGTGTTTGGATAAAGGCTACAATGATGATCAAAGTCATCAACGGTGTTTCTATTTTATAAAGAATGACTGCTTATAGGAGGATTCCTTAAAAAAGACAGCTGAGGGGAAATACAAAAAAGACCTAAAACCCTGAGTTGTATGAATAAGTGCATAGGAAGTTATTTTTCACTGTCTTCTCCCTTAAGAGAATCAAATGAAATTATCGTGCTGAAAGGTTAAGCAAACAAAAGTAGATACTTTACACAACACGCAAGTAAGATGCTCAACTATTTGTTACAAATTATCGTAGATATTAAAAGTTACTCAAAAGTATACCCAAATTTTGAATAGACTCAAAAGGCAAATTGATAAATGCAAAGAAGTAAAATCTCTTCAGAGTTATTCAGCACAAACCACCACCACCAGCACTGGGAGTCCTCTGGACAGCACCTGACAGATTGTGATACAGGACTGTGGAAAAGCATAAGAATAAGGCAAATTTGAAGTAATATCTCTGGGGAAGCAGTTCAAGATACTGGACTAGATTCCATACTGTCACTTATATGTTTATATATTGAGTTGGTAAACAAGCAGCATTTGCAATAATTGACTTGACTCAATGAAGAGTAAACTATCAAGCTTCCCACTGCTTTGGGTAAACGAGACTGCAAAAGTAAATCTGAAGGATCTTCATTTACTGAACCTTGTATTTCATATCAATCCACACTCTAGCAGATATACTTAATATCAATATTTAAATGGAATAAGTGCATGTCACTCCTTTCTGCCCCTTGACAGAAGCCAGACACAATGATAATTTGGCGGATGATGAGTTTTGGGATAATGATCCTGTAAACATATCTTTGAGAACTATTGTGACAGTCATTCTCAGCATTAGTAATCCAGTCTTTATGTAGACGAGGGCCTAACCTGAGACAAGGATTCCTATGTATAATATTCTGACAGTCTCCCTGACACAGATCATCAAAATTCATACTGAATGTGACTTCTGTGTGTTAGTACTCAGTGTGACTCATGAAAAGACTGACTTGGCACAGTGAAGCCAACTGGTACTTCTATATTAAAAAAAAAAAACAAATATTAATCCTTGGAATGGTTTTCACATATCTTGCACACCCCTAGCACAGTAAGTTAATCGGTATAATTCTACGCACTTGGCCAATCACCTAGTCTCTAACAAATTCAGTATTGGTGCATCTGTGTGAGTGTATATATGCAAACAGGAAGGTTAAGTAAAACCTATGTACATGATGCACAGTTTGCAATGAATCAGTGATTCATCTTAGTTTCTAAAGAGAAGGAAAAAATTTTCCCCAAGGTGTAAGAAAATTATTCAAAATATGTGATGTAGAAAATAGCTGATTAAGGAGGGCTTTCTCAGATGACTTCCTTGGAGATCATCACTTTATATGTAAGCTTAATAGCAAGATTTACTTACTTTTAATAGTTTTAATATCCCTTAATGGATTTAGTAATGGTAATAAACTATGACCAGCATATAGTATCTTGGGAGCAAGCTAGGTAACACAGGCAAATTTTGCCTCATAATTTTGCCACTGGGGTTTCTATAGTACTTGCACTCTATAGTAAACAGCTGTTCAGTTCTTTCACAGTTTTTCATAAACAAATGGACAAAGAAGCATTAAGATGGATCTTGGGTGTGAATGACATTTTTAATTCTAAAATAATTAAATTTGCCAATCAAATTGAAAGATTTCCCCTTAGTGAAAACTAAGGTGTTTATTCTGATGTTTCATATATTCATATATCAGTGATATTCATATATCAGTGTTTTGAATGAGGCCAAGGAAAAGAGATTTTGTCAGTAGACTGCATATTAGCTACATAGATACAAAATAGAAATCAAAAATCACAAAATCAAAATTAAAAAAAAAATCAAAATAGAACAAGAAAAAATAGCTGACAGAAGAAACAGCACTAAAGTCGTTTCCCTTCCATACCCATTTCTTCCCCTTTCAGAAGATAAAAAGAAATGGGTTCTTTATTGATAACACTTGGCCGTGGATTTTTGATACATAACAGGAAACATATTGCAATGTATTTGCACAGTACTATATTGATTCCATGCACTAGAATTTCCTCTGGGCACTCTCGTGAACAAGAAAGACTTTTTCCCCTTGTACTTGGAAAATTGTGTATCAGAATTGTATATCATCTTCTTTTAGAGATTTAGAAAATGGCCATGCTAAGTACAGGACATGGGGAAAGATGCATTTGCACTTTTAGTACTGCCAATCAGTCTGTTGGGTGTCTGTTTAATATGTTTTTACCATGTGCTCCAGATCAAACCAGCTGTCAGATTGGAGGTCAAGAAAAAGTTGTATCTGCTTCCAGATCTAGCTCACAGGAACCAATAGCTTTTGGATGGCTTAATCTTTAGCACATGGTATTACTCTAGACTTCTTTGAAAGAGTTTTCACCTAGCTAACTTCCCATTAGTGTACGAAATGGAGCCTTGACACCTTGGTTCTGTGTTCTGGTGCCTGTCCTGTTTGCTTCTGATGTTCTCCACAGAAGTTTTGAGTTTGGATTTGGGTTTCTGGAGATATAGGGGGCTCCTGTGGGGCTGGGGGCTTCTGGGAGCAGGAGCTCAGAGTAAGGCTGCTTCCAAGCCTAGCATCTGCAGAACTGTTACCTCCCTCTCCATGCTGGGAACCACTAGGTGTGATTCAAGTGGGCCCCCCAGGGCTATGAGCTAAAGGGATGCTAAATCTGGTGAATTTCAGGACCCAAGGCAGTTATAATTCTCAGCCCACCAGAGCTGAAGACCCAGGGGAGTCCTTCTGGCCTAGTCACCAAGAGTCAGGCTGCTGAGGTTTCTGACCCCAGGTCTGGGCAGTAGTGAGGCTGAGCAGGTATCTCTGACACACACACGAATGCACACGCATGCACACACACAACCAACCACCAGCAATGACAGACAAACAGGAGAGCAGTGAACTCAAACAGCACTCCCAGAAATGTGAATAATAGCAAAGGCTTGATCCTGTTCGCACCTAAATGCTAATTGGCTTCAAAGGTTGCTAACATAGCCCACCCTCATGCACACACAAAAAGGACTTTCTGGTGGCTGGCCCTGAGCTAGAATACCTCCAATAGCTGCCCCCCAGACTCCCAGTCTCCCCAGTATCCAGCCCCTGACCTAAGGCCTCTCCAGTAAGTGGCTCTCAAACCTATGATGTGACTCACCAGCTAGGCCAGCTTGCAATTTCCTAGCATCATACACACACACATGGATCCCTCCAGGAGCTGGCATTAGACCCTTCGCCTATCCAGGAGCTGGCCCCAGGCCCCAGTCTCTCCAGCTGCCAGACCCCTCCTCCTATAGGCCCCTTTGACCCACAGTCTCTCTCTCTCCTAGCAGGCACTTAGACTATGCTTCCTACTTGCCAGTTAGTCCAGCTTCATGCTCACTAGCAGGTTTTACACACATACACAGAGCACACTCATGTAAGAAAACACTTAGGAGGAGGGTTCAATAAAAAGGCTCAACAGACTGAGAAGATCAAGTACAAGGCACAGCCCATCAAGACTGACAGTCCAGCAGCTTGTTTACACACTATTTTATTTGGCCCTTCACCTAAACATCTCATAATAAACTTCACAATCTCACGAGCCCCTTCAAGTATCCCATAATAAGCTTGTGCTTTCTCGTGAGACCCAGGATAATCTTGTTTCCCTCTTCTTATCAGTTACAAAACGTCTGGAAGAACCTCCCCAAGGCTTTGAGAGTTTCTGTCAGTGGCCCATTAATCAGGCACCCAGACCTCTGGTCTTTGATATTGTCTTTGTTATCTGTGACTCCTTGGGGTATGTGCATCTGGGTATTTAATTTATTACTTTCCTGACTCCCTAGTCTCTTGCGTTGAGTACTCACTAACAAGATATCCTCACAAACCACACAACCTTACATTCCACTTATTCTACTACATCTATGCACATATAACTTATTTGATATTTCAGTTTAATTAGAGGCTATTTCCTAAGTGCATACATCTTCAGGAGAACGTAGCAATGAAATAGGAGCAACAACTATCTTTGCAAAACTTCCTCCATTTCCAAGCTCCGCTGCTAAACACAAGTGCCTGTAATGATTTCAGCAAGGATTCCAAGAACACTGATTACATCTAAATGTTGCAAATGTCAGAATCAGTTAAAATATCATTAAATGGAAGGCGTTTATGGTTCAATGTACTTTAATATCTATGCAATAAGTAGCAGCTGATTTTCAATCTGTAATTAGACCTGTACATATGTGCTTATGAAGGTAGATGCTTTTTAAACATTGTATTGGGTTTATGTGGTAAAGGTTTGGTAGCAGGGGGGCCACAGGGGTGGCTTCTGTGAGAAGATTCCAGAAGCTGCCCCATGTCAGATCAGAGCCAGCTCCAGCCGGCTCGAAAAGGGACCCACCACTGGCCAGACCTGAGCCTGTGAGCGATGTTGTTTGCGCCTCTGTGATAGCAGATTTAAGAAAGGGAAAAAACTGCTGCACAACAGCAGCTGGGGGAGAGAGGAGTGAGGAACAGCCCTGCAGACACCAAGGTCAGGGAAGAAGGAGGGCAGGAGGTGCTCCAGGCACTGGAGCAGAAATTCCCTGTGGCCCATGGTGAGGCCCGTGGTGGAGCAGGCTGTCCCCCTGCAGCCCATGGGGTACCACATGGAGCAGATCTCCACACTGCAGCCCGTGGAGGAGCCCAC
>VXAL01004007.1:27745-57829 GCA_013399475.1 Chauna torquata | reverse complement strand
AGGAGGTAGAAGAGGGTGGATGGGGGGAAGGTGTTTTTAGTTTGCTTTCAGTTTCTCACTGCTCTAGTCCACTAGTGGTAGTAAAAAAATATATTAATCGCCCTATGTTGAGTCTGTTTTGCCCGTGACGATAATTAGTGAGTAACCTGCTTGTCCTTATCTCAACCCTTAAGCCCTTGTCCATCATATTTTCTCCCCCTGTTTCTTTGAGGAGGGGGAGTGAGCGAGCGGTTGTGGTGGAGTTCTGCTGTTTAGCTGGGTAAAACCACCACAAACATGTATACTTATACTAAGCCCTTTTAGCCCCAAATGTGTGAGGAATATAAACAGGAGGACTAAGTCCTGTTCAGCAGGGAAATTAAGCTTATGTGCCGGTGTATGTTTAAATACTTACCTAGAGGGAGATGGGTTGCTAAGTTTTGGCCCACTTGCCTGAAATTGTAGTGGAGGGGACTGATCAACAATAAAACAATAATAAAAAGCCATGAAGTTTGATGTACTGAAAGTAATGATCATCTCATAATCAGCTAGAATCTCTTAGTGGAATATTTTTTATGAATTAAAATGTGATCCATAAAAGTGAGGTAAGGCAAATATCTCTTCTGAGATTATTGTGTACCAAACAAAAGTTATTATCATGTTGTTTCTTCAAGATAATTATGTCAGCAACTCTAATTCTTTCAGAATGCTTTCCTTCTCCTCACTATATACACAAGCTGCTAATTTTATATTGCTAAATGTATTGTAAACAACACTAAAAGATAGCATCAATAGCTTAGCAGTTTCTCTGGTTTGGGAGATATGCAAAATAGCACAATTAGGATAAGAAGGACTCCTGTATTACTTTGTCAACTTCTCTGTCATCTGCATCTCAGGGGTGTGCTGCATGCTACATTAGATGAACAAATAAATTGTTCACTAGAGGCAGAGTGGACAACTGCTTTCATTTACTTTTTCTTACTACTATGGTTGAAGGGTTGATGTAGAAAATCCCATCTTGCTTTATGCACAGAATGGCCTGCCCAGCCCTGGGAGTGAAAACAATGAAGAGCCACAGGATGCAGCTTTCTGTGACAGCCAAAGAACACGATGAAACTAGTCATGGGCTTTTTTTTTTTTTGCTACTGGGAGTGCCGATGGGGGGCTGTGCTGCCAGGTGCAGACAGAGCCCCCAGTGCCACAGGTTCAGACGTGGCAGGGTCACGCCAGCCCTGCTGCTGATCTTTCCTCTCCAAAGTCTCTTCTTATCATTAAAATGTTCATATTTCTCTTATACTTCCTTTTGAGATGACTCATTCTGTGCTTCAAAAAATAATTCCCTGGTTACAGTTTAACATGGCTGTTTATTGTCATCCTTGTTACCACGATCAGTTTAGTGTGAAATGCTCTCCTAGGCAGTTTTGGGAGTCCCATTCACTCACACTGTTACACCCATGTTCCTGTCTTGTCACCTGCCATTTTAGGCAAGGTGCGCACCACTGTGAGCACCCCAAGAACAGAAATATCTTACAACTCATATGAAAACAAATTAGAAACAACTTTTTTTTTTTCTCAAGCACTCACACTGTTAAAATCTTTGAAATGAAACATAAAACAACAGCAAAAGTCAGGATAAAACTTTGTATATATTGCTATGTAGAATAAAAACATGCAAGTTACATGTATACATGAATTAGGGCCTTATAGAATAACGGAATACTTTCCACATATTTTTTTTTTCTGATGTCTTGCAAGCTATAACATGGAAATATTTTGTGTTCCTAGTATGCAAAGTTTAAACTTCAAATCTAAATATTTTATTCAAATAGAATTATGCAGTCAATGAATCTACTTTTGTAAAGTGTATGCAAAAATAATTTTCCTTCATATTCTGCATTACTTTGAGATTTCTTGGAATCTAAAAGTGTCTGGGCCTCTGGAACTCATCATAAATTTAACAGTGACACATTTAGTCTAACTTCCCTTTTTGGAGCCTCCTCAGTTAACAAACATCTTCTAAGTCTTCCTAGAGCATACACCTTTTGAGTTTCAAAATGAACGTTTTCAGTCCCACTAGAACACAGAACAAAGATCCCCTTTCACTTGGATGCTATTGAAAGACGTTTCAGTTCTTCCATCAACACTGAGAGTAGCCAACACATGTAGCCAGAGAATATTTTTCCTGTGCCTGTTGGCAGTAGGATAGAGATCCTAATGAATCCATTATCAGTAAACGTACTCTTTGTTTTCTTTTTTTTTTTTTCAAATTGTGGATCATTACATGCAATGTCAGTTGTGCATGTGAATGCACTACTGTTCTTACTCTGAAAAGCATAATTTTTTCATGAAAAGGAAATTTGTCAGTCCGTATTTCAGAGCCTAATTTATAAACTGAACCTTCTGTGACAGAACTAAAGCTAAAAACATTAAAACTATATTTTCATGTCATTTGTCATTTTAAGGAAACCATACACAGAAAAAAAATCTGTGAGATAAATGCACAGTTCAATTCCCACCAAAATGGTTGCAAATTGAACCTTTCACACATCCTGGTGCCTACTTTGTCCCTCATTTCCCGTCTTCTTGATTACCTAGTTCTAGAGGGACACTTTAGCTCAAGGGTATATGACTTATTATAAACCTGCAGATGGTTTTGTGCAGTTCTAAATCTGTTAAAATTAGTTGTGGTGTTTCAGACAAACATAGACATTCTGCAACTGATTTGGGGAGGTATTAAAATAAAGCTTTTAGGATCATATTCCCTAGATTTTTTGAATGGGGAGTTTCTACATTCTCTTCTGAGAGTGTATACATTAAATAGTCATAGTAACATAAAATCTGTTCTTTTTTTCCTAGCACATAAGCTCAATGCTGGAAGACTTAATTGAACAAATAATCAGGAAAAATACTATAGCCCAGTAGCTGACAGGTTTAGTTTAGAAAAACAGTCATTCAGCTGAACTCTGCTTCTAGTAAAGAAAAAAATATCAGTGAAGGTTTTGTTTCCTGAAGAGATAATACTTCAGCTACTGCCAACTGAGAAGTCACTCAAAGAAAAAGTCTTCCACTTCTTTTAAGTGGCCTGTACTTATAAAATAATATATCTCTTTAAAAGCCTGCCAGTAATAGTTTAACATCAGATGCAACGATAAATGACATTGAAAGTGAATTCCAGGATGTATGGGGACTCTAAAGCGATGGAGTATTTTCACAATTGTACAACAGTTAAGTAAAAATACTTCAGATGTTGACCTTGCATCTGAGGTTAAGTCTGATCAGCATCTGTTTTCCTGAAGTCTATAAAGTCCAATTGATTTTAAAGCTAGTTATTTGTATTGTGCCTTGACATAATAGGGTCTGAGGTTTAAGGGATACAGAGTTATTAGCGATTTATGTTGATCTTTCCTAGTAACTTAATTTTAATATTTAAACTTGGTCTGCAGAATGAATAGTCTCCTTGACAGAGAGAAGGCAACACTAGAGTAGCTGTATGAAATCTGTGTTTAGTGTATACAATACTGATTTTTAGTAAACAACTTCATTATGGTGATTTTACATAATCTAAAACAATAGATTTACGTAAGTTACTAGCACATTTCTTGATTGCTTAAATAACTTTACCTCATAGCAACAGGTGTAAAAATCACCCAGTTTAGCTATTAGTAATGGCAAATATTGCTTCACTATTCTAAAAAAAAGGTAATCTAAATACCACTGTATTCATCTACCTTCATCATACTTATCTGTTTTGGTTAAACTGGCAAAACTAGACCCCCGAATTAGGCAGGCGTTATAATAAACTGTGCACTATCAAACATCCATTCATGTTGTGCGAACTCACTTTACTTAGAGAACTGTAGAACTAGAATATAAATCTGAGCAGCTTTTTTTTTTCTTTTTACTTAAATATAAAACTGTCATAGCAGTACCTTATTTAAAGTTATTTTCTTTTTTTTCTCTCTCTCTCTTTTTTTTTTTTTTCTCTTAGCTTAAACAAAATTTTGCAATGGTTGGTGTCTAAGAACGTCTGCCCTCAGCTTTAAACTGCTTGCTCTCTGTTCTTGCAGATTAACTTTTTTTTTGGTTTATTTATTAAACAAACTTCAGGAAATCCAACAACCATGTCAATTTGCTTTGAGTCTGAGAAGAACAGGACAACTCATTTTAATGGGTTTCTAGCTGCCTGTTGAAACTAAAGCTCCTCTGATTCTGGAGGTAGTGGATATGTAATAAACATCAGCAGTGTTTGCTTTCTTCTCATTGGAGAAAGCCAGGCAAACCAAACAGAGTATTATATAAAAGAGATGTGAATCACTGTGGTGGGCATCACCAGACTCCTACACAACATAAAAAGGCTGATTTACCAGAATTATAGGCAATGCATCTGGGACACCTGTTCAGTTCCAGCTTATTTTGTATTTCTGAAAAATCAGCTACTTTCTGCAGGCTTAGTTGCTTTTTTTAAAGCTATCTTGTAGCAGTATTTGAACATATGGTAGAATCTCCTGTGAGAAGGAATACTTTAGTATGCATAGTTAAATGACAGGCAACGATGTAAAGATCTAAGTTAGAGGGAGTTAGAAAATGCATCTAAACACTATACCAATACTGAAGGTCCAATAGATTCCTTTTTAGTTAACATGATATTGACCCTATATTCCATTTTGCTAAATAGAAAGAAGAGGGAAGATGCACACAGTCTATCTGTATTGTACTTGAAGTTCTTAACCAAATTATAGAGTAATTGGGACTTGAAAATAACCTACATTTTCGCCTTTATTCCTATACTGAGAAATGCAGTCATCTCTCATGCTATCATATGTCTGTGCTCATATACCACTTCAAAAACTAACAATTCTTGGGTGAGAGGAACAATTTATGCCAAAGAATTTTCTAATGTTGAAGTTAAGATTAAATAAAAACATTTTCATCTATCATGTTTATGTGTGGTGTCCATTGGCTGGAACATGTGAGTGATTGCATGTCTGATTGTCAACGATTACTCCTTTTAAGGCTAAGGGAACTTCTGGCCATTCATGATAAGCAGAGAAATTTTTCCGACATTCTATAGTGTGCTATAAAGAGCCTCAAAGGGTAGGGTGCTCAGAATCAACTTTAAATGATTTTCTTTTTTTTTTTCTCCAAGATGTTAATGTATATAAAACGTTCTTTTGGCTTGATTCCTTTTTTTCTCTTTCCAGGTGCACTCCTCGTCTCTGTAATGTAATAAGTGCAGAGCACTATGGGGTAGTCTGAATTGAAGAATTACTGACTAATGTAGTTTAAATGAGAAATTCATATTATATGACCTTGTCTTTCAAACTATTCTGAGAATAGGAGCCAAGGTCTGTTTCAAGCAAAAGAATCAGAATGCCAAAGAGAAACAGAATGCACTACTTCATTTTACTTATAATGACAGTTTTATTTCTGAATCATAAAAAGTAATCTAGTGTTCAGAAAGACAGATGTAAAAGAAAACAGTTCAAACATACTGCATCTGTGTATTACCCAAGAGAAGCCATCAACAAGTACTGCCTCGTAGCTGGCACAGTTAAATTTCCAGTGGATAGGGGCTAATTGAGTGAAGTGTTACATTGTGAAAGTGGAATAGGTAGATATATCTCATCATGTGAAACAGGAAGTGCTAAATCAGAATATTTATGATATATCAAGGAAACTTCTTGATGTCAGTTGCATTCCTCTGGCAGCTAAACAGGGAGGGACAGATCCAGAAAGGAAGGAAAATCATGGCATGGCCAAGGCCATGAAATGTCAACTCAATTCATCCATCTGGGCTATAATCATATAAATATATACGTTTCCCATCTAAAAAGCTGAAAAAAAATATCCTTACCAGATTATATCCCTAGGGTGGAAAGCTGACATCGAACTGTACAACAAAGTAATCTAAAAGCCTACAGTCATCTCTAGGGCTTTTTTTTTTTTTTTCAGTGTTTTGGATTGTTTAGGAAGACATTTATACTTGCCTCACCTAAACAGTCTCGTTTGTACGCCCATTAGTCTCCTGTTAAAACAGAGCTAGTGTACTTGCACACCTCAAAGCTGCCTGAGTATGTCACAGTAAGGGATGCTCCACTGCTGAGCATGTGTCAACATCTTTGTTCTAAACAGAATTTTTCAAGTGGAAGAGAACAACCTACACCTGCATATGTGTTTTGTTTGTTTATTTGTTTTGTTGTTGTTTTGTTTTGTTTTGTTTTTCTTTTAAATAGGACAGATTTTCAAAATCCAGTATTCTACCTTTATAGTTAAGAACATGAAAATTTGAACATCTAATCATTGATTAAGTGAAAGATAGCTGCACATTCAACTCAGTGGCAGGTCTCTGCTTATAAGAGGTAGGAGAAAAGAAAAAGAAACAAAGGTCCAAGACAACCACAATTACGCGCATTTCAGGAAAGACATCCAGGTGCTCTTTTTGGATAGCGAAAACACAGGCACTTATCTACAAAAGAGATCTAAGCTGCTGAGATCCAAAAGCTCAGAGACATCTCCTGGAGCCTAGCTGTAGGACAGATGTACAGATTTATTTGTGATTGTGAGGACTGAACAGAGCAAGGGCTATGAAGGGGAATTTTGGACTCCCTCTGTAACTTAAGTGGATTAATGGATCTTGTTGCAAAAATGACACTTGCTTGTATGTGACATCAAAACCAGAAAACAAGTTCTGGAAATGTAGTAAAATAAGCATGAGAAATAACCTAAACATGAAGGCATATGATCTGTGAATATTCCTGACATACGCAAAGAACAAATGATTTCTGTTATATCCTTGGTGGCTTTGCATTACTGGTAAAAGCTTAGGCATCTAAGGAATTTAGGTGCCACCAGAGCTAGTTATCAGCACTTGAAGTGCTGTTAGGGAGTTTGTATTTTGCATGCAAGCATCTGAGGTGGTATTTAGATATTTAAGCCCTTGTGAGGAGCTAGTTCCTTGTAATTTATAGTTACAGTTTAAGTTGTAACAGCAGTTGCATATGCAAATTAATAAATAGCTTCAACTCAAATGCTTAAATAAGACATCTAAATTCCTACAGAGAGCTGAATAGGCAGCCTTAATGACTGGCACTTAGCTCCTAGTTAATCGGGTTCTCATCATGGAGTAGTACCAACTAGTCATTAAGGTACTGCTGTTATAGGAGGACCATTTAAATAATGCCATCACCAGATGCTTACGATTAAAGATTTTATCAAATTAATATAATTAAAGAAAAAAACCCACAAATTTTGTTGATAAAGGTGAAAGCTCTGGTCTTGCACTTTGTTTTTTCCTGCATTTTAAATCAGAAACCAGAACGATACAAAACCAACATGATATATTTAAAAAATATTTAGGATTGCATGTCTCAGAATGCTATTCTGAATGCAGAACCATCTAGCTGTATGACTTTACTGGAGCCCCATGGGGATCTATTCTTGACTGTACAGTACTTAGTATTTGCCAGTGACATGGAAGACATAAAATCATTACTGATAAAGTTTGCTGTTGACAAAGACTGAGGGAGCGGTAAATAATAAGAATGTAGGTCACTAATGTAGAAAGCTGGATTATCACATAAAATGGGCACAATCCATATGTTTCTCTCTGGCTAAGTCATACTGGTCATACTTCCGGGAGCAAAGAATGCAGGCTGAGCTCTTGAGATGAAATCCAGAAAAGAATCAGCCTGAGAGAGATCATAGTGGGGAGTCAGATGAATGTGAGCTTCCTCAGTAACGCTTTGGTTTGCAGAGATTATTTATAGACAGATGAACACTCAGTAGAATCATAGAATCATAGAATGGCTTGGGTTGGACGGGACCTTAAAGATGATCTAGTTCCAACCCCTGTGCCAGGGGCAGGAATGCCACCCACTAGATCAGGTTGCCCAGATTCACATGGATCCACTTCTCAAGCTTGTCCAGGTCCCTTTGAATGCCATCCCTCCCTTCTGGGGTATCAACTGCACCACTCGTCTTGGTGTCATCTGCAAACTTGCTGAGGGTGCACTCAATCCAACTATGTCATTGGTGAATATATTAAATGGCAGCTGTCTCAAGATGGATCCCTGAGGGACACCACTCACCACTGGCCTCCACTTGGAAAAAGAGCCATTGACCACAACTCTCTGGGTGCAGCCATCCAGCCAATTCCTTATCCATAGAATAGTCCACCCTTCAAATCCATATCTCTCCAATTTAGAGATAAGGATGTCATACTGGACAATGTCAAAAGCCTTGCAGAATTCCAGGTAGATGATATCAGTCAGTCTTCCCTTGTCAACTGATGTAGTCACTCTATCATAGAAGGCCACCAGATTGGTCAGGCACGATTTGCCCTTGGTGAAGCCATGCTGGCTGTCCCGGATCACCTCCTTGTCCTGCGTGTGCCTTAACATTGCTTCCAGGAGGATCTGTTCCATGATCTTCCCAGGCACAGAGGTGAAGCTCACTGGTCTGTAGTTCCCCGGCTCCTCCTTTCTACCCTTTTTAAAAATGGGAGTGATGTTTCCCTTTTTCCAGTCACTGGGGACTTTGCCTGACTGCCAGAACTTTTCAAATAAGATGCAGACTTGCTTGGCAACTACATCAGCAAGTTCCTTCAGGACCCTGGGATGCATGTCACTAAGCCCCATAGACTTGTTCAGTTTCATCAGGTGGTCTCAAACCTGCTCTTTGCTGACACTGGGAGGGACTTTGCTCCCCCAGCCCTCGCCTAGAGGATCAGGGACTTGAGAGATGTGGGAAGCCTGACTGCCAGTGAAGACTGGCTGGAGGCATCTGATACCTCTACTGTTGTCTATGACTGTTGCTGATGAGGTGGGACATATGCCCTGCTCTAATGCTTGCATTTTGAAAAGGAGTATTGGTAAATGGGATGTCTTGAGAAGAAGCAAGAAATCACTTAAAAACAAAATTTAAAAGAACATTGAATATAGGATATTCAAGGATGAAGCAGCTCATAGGACAGTGTCTCTTACATTCTTTTCCTCAGGCAACTTTCTTCTTACGGTAATCTTTGAATTAGCAACTTCCTTTAGGTCTTTCATTCTCTTACGTCTAGACTCTTTACAGCCTTTCCCCTCCAGCTCTATTTCAGTAGCCCTCTAGTTGTTTTCCTAGATTACCAGTTATTCAAGCAAAGTCTTTCTGGTCACCATGTAACACTTTCCCAGTAGCAAGACTTCACTTCTAATGTGTAGTCCCACACATGCTCTCCACCATCAGAGGGCATTTTTTGCCAATTTACTTACCTGTCTCTTACCTAAAGGTAGAGTGACATGCAAAACTATCATTTGGGATCTGGCATGAAAGGCAGATATAAAATTAGGAAAAGACGGTTATGCCCTAAAAGACCAGAATATATGGTTCAGAGCACTGGATTAGAGTAGTGTGCTTTACTGATGGATTATCAGTATGTTTTTTTCAGGAAATTTTCAGGAAATTTTTCAGTTCCCAGTATTGTCAAAAAAGTAAGTCAGAATAGCTATCCCCTGCAAAATGAAACAGATAAGATCACAGAATAGGTCCAAAATAACTCCATTAACTTCACAGGGAACATGAATCACATTTTACTTGCATATATTGAAGCTACAGGGGAAAAAAAAAAAAAAAAAAAAGCCTAAAAAGTCCAGTGTAACACAGTAGATTTGACCAAAAAATAGTTACAAGTAATTAATGGATGGAAAAAAATATAAACATTTTTGCTGAATACTTTTGCTATAGATATTCAAGTGTCTGAACACTTGCTGCAATGTAAAGTGACACGTGGTCAGGCAAAACGTAACAAGTTCTTGAGAAAGTATCTGCAGCAAATTATTCCACTTGGCCTGAGTTTCATCTTTTATGCTGTGATTGCACCTCCGGAGAGAAAAAATAGGCTGAGGCTCCTAGCTGCTACTACCAATAACAATGATAATTCTGATTTAACACAGTGAACATTTTCCCAGTCAGATTTTTTTTTTCCCCTTTTATGTCTCCCCAAACCCTTCCAATCTCTCTGATATCCACACAAGAATACAGAGAATAATAATATGAAAAATCAGTAACACCTGTGATGGTATAATGTACTGCCCCTGGGGACTAGAAATAAAAGCATCCACCTAAAAAAAGACAGAGAGTAGAGGCAGAGCTCCACCCTCACACAAGGTGAGACTTCAATTGAAAAAAGAAAGCTGGGAGCTCTGCCTTGCAGCAGTTCATTTATCCTATGCTGAGTATACAAAGCTGGTCTTTCCACTTTTCAGCTTTAAATTAGAGTTGCTTGCTGATTTACTAGGCTTGGATCATCACTTTCTGTATGTTAATCTGTCATATGCATTTTATTTAATTTTAACCCAGGACTTCATCCAGTACATTTACTGTTTTTATTGTAATAGTTGTAGAAAAACTCTGATACATAGGAAAATCTGTCCTACCCTACTTTAGAAAATAAAACACAGTCTCATTATTTCCTAACAGTTAGATTTTCTTTTTCCAGATCCCTTGCATGTTTTCTCGTTCCATCTTTCTGAATATCTTCTCAAGTTGATTTGTTTATCTTCTGTTAGAGCAGCAGCTGGTAAATTTTGGAAAAGAGAACAGTAATTAAGGGGAGAGTCAGAGAAAAAGATTCAAAATAAAAAATGACCACATCCCTCCTTCAGCAGTTTTATGATGAGAAAATGAGGACTCTGAAAAAGAAAACAACCTGGATTAGTCCCAATTTTGGTACACAAACTTACCTACCAAGACATTTAAGCAGTGAATACAGCATCTTGTTACATTTGGCTTTGTCAAATGCTCAAGTAAGGCCATTGGATCTGAAAAACAAATCTTGTTCTGCTTATGCATCGAGGATGCCACTTTTTGAATTTTCAAAACAAACTCATGGTAACAGAATGTTTCCTCCAGATGGCAAAAATGTCTTTAATTCTGTGTCACAAACAAATTACAGTACTTTAACCATGCTTGTTGCTAAAAGAGGTTGTTCCTCTTCCAGAACTGATGGATGGAAGGAGCTTTATTTTTTATATCCGTGGATGAAAATTTGGACTCAACTCAGTAGATTCCTGTCATTGGTTTGAGTGGAATGAGAACTTCATAGGTTATATCATAAAAGAAGGAGTATAGTATGTGATGTTACAACAGAATGTGATGTTAGTACGAAGAGAACTCTGAGCTTCCCTCAGAGGGGAAATAAAATATATGATATAATTAATAAACCTGAAACTGAAGAGAGCTACTCTGACCCACAGTTGGCAATACAGATTTTGATTGGCTTTGGCTCAAAGGTAGCAGGCACACATACACATTTCTTACAGTCTCTTAAAATGTAAACATGGAAAAAATGCAATCTTTGTGACTGCTGACGAACTAAGTCTGCATGTATAGGAGGAATTGGATCCATAGTCGTGAAAATGTGCAGGTAGGAATGAACTGCCTAGTTCTCCCATAAGCAGTTGTCATCTTGAAAGTGGAGACTGACAGAATAAGTATTTTTCAGAAGGAGCTTGTTTTGGCAAAGATCACAGAAAATTATGTTTTCATAGCTGTAGACACTGCATAGAGTGGGATTTGCAGCACCAAGTATGTTGAGCAGGGAGACGACAAATACAGGCAGGAGGAAACATGATAAAAAGGGCTGTAGCTCTCTCTCCCACCTTCCCCAAACCCGAATATCTATGTAAGACCAAAACTTCCTTATGGACCTGGTTGCTGCACTAAAAGCTCCTCCTTTCTGTTGTCAGGGCAGTAGATGTAGAATTAGCTGACCTAGGACTCAAGGTTTTATTAGCATGGCTATGTCCAAATCAGGCTTTTCACTTCCAAGAAGAGTGCTGTAAACAATTGACCACACACTTTACACCTTCTCTTTAGACAGTACACCATTGTCTAGAAAGTCATGTGTGGAGCCACAGAGGGCATCCAAGAGATAAAGCGTTACTGTGATGGTGTGGAAAACATTCCCAAAGGAGAGGGAGAAGGAAATATAAATTTTTACTTTGCATTGCAAGGCATTTTCTGAATTTAAATTACTGCTTTTAGTATGGTCTACCATCCATATCTCAATGTGTGTCTAGTACTAAAGGAGAAACAGCCCTTGTACCCTTTTGGTGCTCTATCCCTGTAAGTTTAGCAGTGACTTGTATATACTGCACTTCTTGCCTATTTCCTTACAATAGTTTTGGCTGTAGTTATTACAGCTGTACATTATACGCCACCCCACATATCAAAACAAATGAGAAAATAAGAAGGAAAATTGCGCTTATTTGCAGTAGAGAGAAATGTCTTTTCTGTTCTGTTTTGTTTGTTAAGGAAGCAGAGTACACCACTTGGCGTGTGAAGGGTGGTTACAAATAGCAATATGTACACATACTCAAACCCTCCCCCTCACAATCACACTTCACCCACACGCTCTGGCTGCTCAGTAAGTAATTGTATTTCATTAAGTTCAGCTTCAACTGCTTGACTAAATCCTGATGTTCTTCCTCAGACAAAACTCTTCTTTATTTGATTGTATTTGATTAAGCTTTTCTAAGATCATGGGAATTTGTGATTGTTATTTATCATTTAGTAGTACAATGGGTATAACAGCTTCTGCAAGTACAGAAAAATACCACGGCTAGCTGGATGAGGAATTTTCAAAGCTCATAGTACAAGTATTATTGTGTATGCTTATAATTTGTTGCGAGAATGTTTAGGAGGTCAGAGAGCTCTTTAGCAGTCAAATACAGCAGCGACGATTGTGTGTTAAATATGCCAACAAATTCTATTTTCAACATCAGGCTAGGTTTCCAGCACAAATAAAAAATGAATGAATTGTGACTGAAACACAGCCAGATCCAGAAGCAGATTTAGGTGTGATAGCACGACATGCTACTACACAAAACATTTATGTGTCAAGCACCTAGTGAAATTCATTAACTGAAGCTAAGCATGTAAGTTCCTGAGATAATTTCTAGTATGCCTGATAATGGGGGTTCACAGCAGCAAACACACTCGGCAAGGTGACATCTAAACCAGCCTGCAGGAACTAATATTGCAACACCATAGCACAAATGTAGCAAAACTCAACCCTAGGCATATAGGGTGATTTTATTTTTAAAGAAAACCTATTTCATTCATTCGTACTCACACCGTCTTACCCACATACTCAAAACCACTAAAACCTATGTGTCCATGTAGTCCACTAGCACACAGTCTCCAAGACATTTGTACTCAAGTGGTCTAGGCAGGATTCCTTGCGATGACCCAGAGGGAAAAGTGACCTGTCCTCTCAGATCTCCTGAGGTTGTCTTGTGCTGTTTTTGGATGTTCTTTTAGTATCCTTTAGATGCTGACAGCCTTTTCATTCTTTCACATCTGTATGAGTAATAAGAATTTGTTCAATGTCCTTTGTCTGTGAGCCTGGTTGTCCTAAGCAGTTACAAGTAAATATGCTGTGGTTCTAATGGCCAGTTAATCTGGGTGAAAGGAGCACATGACATTCTTACAGCCATTCTTCTGGTCGGTGTTTGCTCCTTTGAGTGCTTCATATATTCCCCCTCAGAGAGACTGGAATGTGTGCATAGTGCATGGTGTGCAGATATGTATGTCAGTTTGTGATTGCTGATGAGTATCAAGGAGGACTAGATGGTGAGTGGACTGGGAGACAGGTAGAGAAGTGGTCGTAAGTCTAGGCTGGACACTGGAGAGACCACTGAATCTGCTGGTTGGTTACTGGAGTGACCAGGAGTTCCACAACAGCAACTGGGCTGGCCATGGAGTCCACGATTTGACGGAGGGACCCATTTGCACATGTGCATGTCAGTGCAAGTGGCAACTGGAGATGAGAAGGTCCCAGGGCAAGTTACTGGATAGAGTGAGCATCTAAGATCGGTTACTGGATGCATCCACAGCTTGTGTGTGTCTGGCCGTGTGGATATGCATATTGTATACGTGTGTTTGTGTACCTGTTGGGATGAGATGCTCAGCCTCGTTACTGGCTGGACCTGTGGACATGGAGCTGCAGCCACCCCACCTCTACCAGGTTGCTGGATTCAGCAGCTCCTAACAGAGACTGATTCCTTTCCTGTTGCTTTCCTCCATTCTTCCTGGCAGTGATGTCAGTGAGATTTCCATGTCCAAAATGCGTAAGATTGATGTTGCTATTAGCTCAAATTTTCTAGTATGATTAATTACCTCAGTTACCTCAGTTATATGGCATCCTAAAGAAACCCCATCTTTTAGAAAGTGCAGATACCTGCCATATAAAATTCACAACCCTTTAAGCTCTCTTTAGCTGGACAGATGAACATTGTGGCATACAAAATGACTAATTGTGTTTAAAAAAGTGCACCAATATTTATATAGTGCAATAGGATGGCAAAACAGTTTCCAGGAAAGTGAAAAATGGTTTCTGCCTTGAGGAATTTATAGTCTAAACTTAGATCTGACAAGGTGAGTGATTGCAAACAAGAGAGCATAAGGTTTACAGTAATAGGAAAGTTGTATTTGGTATTTTCTCCCTCTCTTGTTTACACTTGTTCCTGTCTATGGGAGCAGTTTATAATTACTTAATTGGGGTGAACTTAAAGGTGCTCTGTGATGAAATGGTCACATGGCAAAAGTGTGTGGAAATGAGAGGATCTGAAGGAGATGGGAAGAAACCCAGGACAAGATGAGGGTAAAGAGAATAAAATAAATGAATGGGTGCAGAAACAGTCATGAAGAGCAAGGTGGAAAGAAAGGAGAAACAAATAGGGTGGCAACACAGAAGATCTGCAAGACTAGATGAACAATGGCAAAACATCCATTACGTATCCAAGACAAAGATATTGAAAATATCAGTATGGTATGTATCTGGTGGCCTCTAAGATGAACTCTAAAGTATGGTTGTAGTATAAGCCATAGTTAGAATCATAGAATCATTTAGGTTGGAAAAGACCTCTAAGATAATCTAGTCCAGCTGTTAACCTAACACTGCCAAGTCCACCACTAAAACATGTCACTAAGCAGCACATTTACACGTCTTTTGAATACCTCCAGGGATGGTGACTCAACTACTTCTCTGAGCAGCCTGTTCAAGTGAGTGTCAGCAGCACATTCCCATTACTATTGTTGCTGGAGTACAACCTATGAGGAAGCCAGAGCTTGCTGTTTGCACACACATTTTTGAGCACACATTTCCAATATATGTATATTTCTTACTTATAATTAAATGTGTTTACTACTGTACTAATATACTATATACATTAGAAAACATATTCAAAACTAGAAATTAAAAAAGGATGAGGTAAGGATGAAATAAACACTATTTTTATTTTTTTATTTACTAATGGTACAAAAAATATTTTCTTTCCACAACCCAATGGAATGTCTTGCATACCTCCTGGGGTGCGTGCACCCCACTTTGGAGGCTGCTGCTCTGAGGTACCCTTAAGAAGTTGCAAATATATGGCAGTAGTATACATTTCTGGGCTAAGATTAATCTACAGTTCAAATAGATATTTTCTCTCCTGAAAGATTTCTTTAGTACTGCCAGTAGAACAGAGAAAGCCAGTAGAAAATTGGTCTATCAGATGAGAAATGCTAATTCGGTGGGCTCCATTCCCTGGAAAAATTCCCTTGTGAATTGAAATGTGTGTCTACAGCAAGAAGTGAGGGATCTGAGATAAGAAAGACATTGAAAACTGTAGTGAGTAAAACAGGAGAAGCTTTTTGCTAAATCCAGGTTGGAGCAAAATATTGTCAAAAATCAGTCTCTACAAATGGTTAGATTTATAACATGAACTTGCCTTTGCTGGTGGTAATTCATGATTCTATTCTGCTGTAGCTTCCTGTGATTTACAGTCAAAGAGAATCCACCTACTGTGGAAAGAATGGTATATATTTTGTAATGTAAGTTTTGCAAGTCAGAAAAAATGCCACAATTTAGCTAGCTCAGAGACATATCTAGTTCTTTATCAACGTTTGAAGAATATGCATAATTGATATATGATAATAGTGAAACGTATTTGTATAAACACTTGTGTTCTGGCTATATGCTAAGAAAGTTTGTTTTTAAGCAGTCTAGACAGAAATGTGAAAAATATCACGAGAAAGATATTAGCATGGCAAAAAAAAGTCTGCAAAGTCTCAGTATATAGATTATCTGCCAGACGAAATCTGACATATATTGTCTATATGGACAGTGTCCAAAATTATACAGTTAATGAACAAAACCACTGACAACCAAAATTTAAAATCAGGCTTGAACAATTTGCTTTGTTTAGATTAAAAGTACTATTGAACTCCATACACAACTCAGCATATTGTGAGAAATACTTTCTATCCGTTATAGGACAACATTTAAACTGCAACAGATCAAAAGGAGAGTGTAACCTTTTACATAGTGTGTAGAAGATTAACATTTATTTCTTTCTGCAAGGTATTTCCTGGTTGACACTGTGTTCCTGTAAAAGGAAAATAAAAGGCAATTGAAGCACACTGGACCAGTGAAAAGAAATACTATTTCAAGAGTAGAGCTGCTGATATGAGTACAGGTTGATTAGAATGTATTAAAAATAACATTTAAAGTATAGTCATATTATTTTGAAAAGCCAAATTATTTCAATTGAAGTTTCAGTTTAAAACATGAAATTAATATGTAAAAAATGTGTGGCCTGGAAACAGTTACAGTGGAAAAACTAAACAGTGATGACTAGGATCCAAGGTTACGAAAAAGCATTTTCTTGATTTCAATCACTGGCATTAAACCAGGAGTAAAATGGTCCTGTTCCAATAAATGCCAGATCCCATAGACCTTGGTAAGAACAAGCTCAGTCCTACACATTTTTCCAATACTCTTCTTATGAGCTGTTATGCGCTAGTTCACAGCCATACAAACTGGAATGGATGTGGTTTTGCTACTTTGCCTTTTAATATTTTCTCTAACAAATTACATGTAATAATAGGACAATATAATTAGTTGTATTTTTTTTTACATTTAAAAAATTGGACAATATATGAATATTGTAATATGCGCATGTGTGTGGGGGGGATTCACTGATAAACCTTTTGGTGTTCTCTGAAAACCTGTTGTCAAAGGAAAACATCAATGTTTAATCTCATCATGTTTGAGAGTGATATATTACTGTAACTTCTTAACGGATTTTGTAAATTAGTTTATTCTGCAACAGGATATGAACATTTTCTGCTTTCCTCCTTCATTAATGACAGATAATTATTGCAGAAAAAAATATGATAATTATGCTAATCAGCAAGATAGATTTTCATACTCTAGACTACAAACTTTACTATTCTTCATGATGACAGCATGTAATTCCAAAAATTCCTAGGCCGTTCTATGAAAAAGAACCATAACGTCTCTCCCATGGGCACTCTTCTGTTTTTTCCTGTAAGAATAAAAGAACAGCTGTACTGGTACTGAGCAGTCCCTCTAGCCGTTGGAAAGGATTCAGAAAAAGTACAAGAACGAGGTAATCGTATAACAATATTTCTGTGGTAAATCCTCCAAAACCTTAGCAATCAGAAGCTTGGGGAATTCCTGAGCAACGGTCATATATAGTTGTGGGTTTTGTGTTTTTTGTTTGTTTGTTTCTATGAGTATTCTTCCTCATTCTAACACCTCCTTGGAATTTCTAAAAAGTGTCCCACCTACACAAATTTCAGAAAAAATAATCACAGGAGTGGAAGAAGAGGGCAAGTAGCTCTAGAGAACCAAATGGGATCTGTATTTGGAACAAGATTAGTAGAGGGCTTGTGACTGATACCTGACACCGAAACCAGCTGGCAGAACACAGTCCATGGTCTATTATTACATGGCATTAAACTCTCCTACCATTCAAAACAGGATGCATGAAATTATCTATTATGAATGGATTCTGGCCTATGAAAATCTGACAGGGTTTTAGGTCACGTCAAACTCATACTAAGGACCATGCTAGCAATTTAAAAACTATGCAAATAGTTTAACAGCTGATGAAGCTTCAGCATCCAAAAGTCTTCCCTGGCAGTATCTAATTAACTATGAAAGATGAACCTCTGTGTTTCTACTGGTGCTTTAAGTTCTGGAGGGCTGTGTTAGATTAGAATTAAATAATCTTTTTAACACGTCAGTTGCTGCTAGTAAAAAACTTGTAATCTTGGAGTGGGGGCGGAGTCTCCAAATATATTAGAAAATGTCTTTATTTTAGGAAAAGCTTTGCTGTCTCTATTAGGACTCACTTGTGCGTACTGAAGAGATGATAGAATAGTACTGAGCCTTAAGGAAAATATAATTGCACATCAAGATGTGCATCCATATCAGAATCTGCAGAGATGTCAGAAAGTTTTTGTGACCAGTGGTACAGAAGGAGTTTGATCCATCCTTATGAGTCAGATTGATCTTTCTCTCTTGTCTAAAAGAGATCATGAACTATGACAAACATCCCAATTGTTTAGGTTAGCAATTCTTCTCCATTTGCTCTTCTCATGTAGAAGAGAAGGATTTAAACCCTGATTTCTATTGAACACAAATGTCTCTATCTCAACATTAACGACATATTTAGGAAACAAAATGCAATCAGGACAAATTTATTGTTCTCAAATAGGCAATGAGGCCTTCAAGCTGATGATCTTAACGTAAACTTCCTGACCAGTTAGGTCATATAGATCAAAAGCTGCAACCTTACTGTTATGTCTTCAGACTGCACCGTGTGCTACAGAATTATATCTTACAAAGCAAATAATAGCAATGAAGTAGTTTCAGTAAGTTTTCTGTGCTATAAAACTGTTTTTTCTAATAGCCAGATAAAATGACTAAGTTGCTGCATACCAGGTTGCCAGGACACTGCAGATGATAATGATGCTGCTTTATAATACAGCATTGCTAACTTCAAAATCTAGTATATGGTGTATAAATAGAAAAGACAGACAATCCCATCTCCAGTTTCTTAGGAAGTTCAGTGAATGCCGTTCACAGACTACTGTGCCTGGTTGCATCCCAATGCAGCTCCTTGCAAGACCAAACCTATATCAGGCCTATTCTTGAAGTCAATGGAACTTCAAATCAATATATGGATTTTCTGAGGTGAAATCCCTTAAATGATTCGTACATAATATTGTGTATAATTTTGAATATAGAGTTGCAAATAATCTTGCACTAAAAAATTACCTTTCAGTGTCTTGCTGACTGGTTACATTTCATCAAAGTCATAATGCATTTAAATTGATATAATAATGGGAAATCAGTGGAAAGTTTTTGGCATATTCCGGTTTTGTTAAGGTATGCCAACAAGCAGAAAACCATGTAAAGCATTTTGAATAAGTAACCCTCAGTATTCATTGCCTGCTTCTACTTCCTAAAAGGCTTCTCTTTTTCCTTAAAAATATCCTAACTGATAAAAGTGTAAGCCCCTTCCATATTAGAAAAAACTTGCTGCTGATATAAGAGCAAAAGTATTCCTTGAATACTAGTATCTATCAGCTTTTGCAGACAATTTAATTAATATCATGCATTTCACAACAACTTCTTTTGCAGCTGGCATCTGTAGAACTTGCAACTGACATCAAGAGAGTTGCAAGTAGCATTGTGCTTTCATCTGCGCTCACATTGCAGTTAAAAGTATTATAAATTGTGTTAAGGTATACAGGGAAAAGGCTGGGCCCTGGCCTAAGGTTAGGCTAACCAAAAATAGGCTGAGAAACTACTGGACATGGCCTGACTTCCTGGACAGATGTGAGAAATAACAGCACAGCAAGGCCATGATGTTAGCTGGGGTGACCAAGCCAGGTTCGCCTCTTGATTCACCATTGCTCTGTCATAGCCTCAGGAAAATAGTATAGTGACATACTGAAGAGCCCATAAAGGATGGAGGATCCTAAACCATCCAGAAGTGAATTGTTTCTAGTCTCTTTGCAACATTTAACGTGCAAAGTGGGAGAATCAGCCCCAGGTCTGTAGTTCTAGAAGCGGCCCTATAAGCGTGTCTCAGATTTAGGTCCTGCTTACTGTTTTGCTTTATTTTACTATTACCTTCAAACTGCCTGTTACTTGCCAAAGTCTTTGCTCTACTAAAATGCAGGATGTTTCATTCTCTTAGTAAACTCGTGTTGTAACAGCAATTATAGCTGAAGAGATAACACCTACGGTGTTTGACCTTATCCAGACTTATTTTATTGACTAATACATTAATACTTCATGATGATCCTACTTAGTGATTACATAAGGAAGATTATACCTGACACTCCAATTCTCTAGCCCATTTGGAAGGTGCTATTTCTGCATCTTTGTCATTCTACAGAAGAGTTCTTCTATTGATTCTTGTATCAGAGCCTTTTACAATAATTTTGTTAAGAGCTCAGTAATTCATACTGTGTGGAGACTGTTTCTGTGATCAAGGAAGTCATAAAAAAGGATTATTATTTTATTTTTACTGACTGATTGTTTTTGCAAAATTAGTTTCCTCCCTTATGAAAGTCATCTCCCTTATTATAATACATGCTATCTCCATTTTATAGGGGCTATGTCCTGCAAGATAGTAAATCCTTTGGCTCTGATCCTGCAGAGCACTTACATGCATCAGACATCACACTGAAATCAAAAGGAGGTCTCAAATATACGAGATAGGGATATCTTTAGGTGCCAGATCTGTGTTACAACACTAAGAATTTTGTGGAATTAAAATATACAGGAACATTATCAATACTGGAGATGGTTTTAAGCCAAACAACCCATATTCAGAATGAAATATTATTTTATATTGCAAAAGTTTATTTTACTTTTATAAAAATCTAGCCTTTGATGATTGCATCCATGGCTTTTAATCTTGATCTACCTAAGGATAAAATCCAACCAGAAAGCTGAAACACTTAGACAAACTTCCTCAAGATCTGTGGTATGTGCATTGAAGAATTTGGCCTAAACTTGTCTTTAATTATCTTACATATGAACTGGGTCACGCAGCAAAGTGTACTCCTATGGTCTCAGAGAGGCTCAGGCAATTAACACTTAATACCAACTGTTTGGAGTAATTGTATCTGTTCTGTGCTGCTCAGTGATCTAGATATCTCTGCCTATGCTTGCTATACATTATGCAATACCAAACAGTCTGTCTGCTCCCTTGACAGTTTTATCATGATCCTTTCCAAAACAAAATAATCTTTTCCCTCTTTCCTGTAGTTAACTTGCAAATAATTTATTTTATTCTTCATAGATTGTTTACAGAGCTTTCCCTGGGTAGACATTAACTCAGATAGGAACACCAGCTCCGGTTAAGTTACTCATGTGAGGAGCTAACTGCCAGTGTGAGGACATGAATATCTTCTCCAAAATTTAGCTGTAGCTAAAGCAGTACAACTATTGGCATTGCAAAAGAAACAATTTGTTTATTGAAAATTCTTGAGAACAAAAAGTAAAATTTAGCTGTATTATATTCACTAGATTTGGATTCCTGGACATACATCATGTCCAAACTGGCCATACATAAGTCCCTGGGCCCTGATTGGATGCATCTGTGAGTGCTGAGGGACCTGGCAGATGTTATTGTAAGGCCACTCTCGATAACACTTGATCAATCATGGCGAATGGGAGAAGTGCTTAAAGACAGGTGTAAAGCAAGTGTCACTCCTATTTTCAAGAAGGGCAAGAAGGAGGACCTAGGGAACTACAGGCTAGTTAGTCTCACTTCAGTCCCTGGGAAGGTCATGGAGCAGGTAAACTTGGAAACCATTTCCAGGCACATGAAGGGCAAGAAAATCATCAGGAGTAGTCATCGTAGATTTACCAAAGGGAAGTCATGCTTGACCAACTTGACAAGTTTCTGTGATGAATTGACTATCTAGGTGGATGTGGGGAGAGCAGTGCATATCACCTACCTGAACTTCAGGAAGGCCTTTGACACTGTCCCCCATAAGATCCCCATAGATATATGTGCTGCATGGACAGTGAGGTGGATCAAAAACTGGTTAAATGGTCAGGCCCAGATTGTAGCAGTCAGTGGTGCAAAGTCTAGCTGGAGGACAGTAACGAGAGGATTACCCCAGGGGTCAATACTGGTTCCAGTCCTGTTCAACAACTTCATTAATGATCAGGACAATGGGGCAGAATGTACCCTCAGCAAGTTTGCAGAAGACACAAAACTGGAAGGAGTAGCTGACAGGCCAGAGAATTATGCTGCCATCCAGAGGGACCTGGACATGCTGGAGAAATGGGCCAGCAGGTACCTCATGAAGTTCAACAAGAAGTGCAAAACCCTGCACTTGGGGAGGAACAACTCCAGGCACCAGTACAGGCTGTAGGCCATCCAGCTGGAATGCAGAAAGAGACCCAGGGGTCCTGGTGGACACCAAGTTGAATATGAGGCAGCAACATGCACTTGCCATTAAGAAGGCTAACAATGTCCTTGGCTGCATTAGGCAAAGTACCACCAGCAGGTCAAGAGAGGTGATCCTTTGTACTCAGTGTTGGTGAGGCCACACCTGGAGTACTGTGTCCAGTTCTGCACCATCCTACCCCTCCACACACACACACACAGAGTACAGGAGAGACCTGGACATTATGGAAAGAATCCAAATAGGGCCACCAAGATGATGAAGTGACTGGAGCATCTCTCCTATGAGGAGAGGCTGAGAGAACTGGTACTGTTCAGCCTGGAGAAGAGAATGCTCTGGGGGGATCTTACAAATGCCTATAAATATCTGAAGGGAGGATGCAGAGAGAGCAGGTCTTTTCCATGGTGCCCAGTAACAGGACAAGAGGCAATGAGCTCAAGCTGAAACACAGAAGATTCCCTCTGAACATCAGGAAACACTTCTTTACTGTGTGGGTGATGGAATAGATCTCTCCTTGGAGATCTTCGAAAGCTGTCTGGACATGGTCCTGGACAACCTTTTCTAGGAGTCCCTGCTTGAGCAGCGGGTTGGACCAGATGACCTCCAGAAGTCCCTTCCAACCTCAACCATTCTGTAATTCTGTGATTCTGTGATCCCAATAGATTAGTGGTGTGGCAGGTTCTGTGCAAAAACATATGTATGATTAAGCATATGTAGGCATAGCTTTGGTTGCTGTGCAAGCTTTAGCAATTCATCTCTTTACCAGTACTATCTTTCAATGTTTGCATCACCCTTAATACATAAAAGATGAGAGATGAGTACCTAGTAAGATGAATGACCTTGACACATGTTAAATCCCAAATTTATTCAGTATATCTTCTAAAATTGTTTATAAAACTATTTATAGGATTCTTTGGTTCTTTCTTAAAGGAACAGAGCATTTTATTCCTATCTTGTCGTCAAAAGATGGAAAGCATGTTTTTAATAAGCAAGGTCTACCTGTGCTCGTTCAAACCCACCATGTTTTACAGTTTCATGTGCAGCCCTTTCTACCTGTCCTAAATTCTGGCAACTGTCCCCCATGCATTTATATGTGTTTATATGATCATGGGGTCCATGTAATGCTTATTTCTGGCAATCTATTTACATGTTCAGGCATTCAAATCTGTAAATATTCAAGGGTCAGTGCATCCAAAGGCAGGGCTGGATGAAGTTTGCACAACAGTGGAGGGCCAGGTGAGACATCTGAAAAACTCAGCTGAGACTAAACTTTCATTCTGTATCTTGAAAAGAGGTAACAGTGTGCAAGTGGGAGGTGTAATGAAAACTGAGGCACAGGTAGAAAAGCAAAACCTATTTGATAAATTTAGTTTATTTTTGAGGGATGTGTAGAAAGCATTGATTATGTATAACAAAATTCTTTTGCTGATAAGAATCGTGGAAAGTGTAGGGCTACTTTACTTGTAGTGCCTCTCTAACTTTTTCATTCAGAGATATGCAATAAAAAAGATGAAGAGGCTAGAGAGACTGATTTATTAGAGAAAAGTAAAAAACTTATGTATGTATAGCTTGGCTAAATAATGTTTAAGGGAATGACACTAACTCTAGCAAATGTTGCTTAACAAAGTCCTGTAATAGCAGAGAGTGGGACTAGATGTATTATTATTTATCAATTGTATTGCAGTTGTGCCTAGTGTGCCCTATTATGTTAGTACACAAACACCCAGTAGGAGACAGTGCCTAAAGAGCTCACAGTGGGGACAAGGAAGAAGAAGAAATACCTTGCACCAAGGTCATGCAGCACAGGAGTAGCCAAGCTAGCAGTGGAAGTCTGGAGCACTATTCAAGACTGCTGATTTTAGCAGTTTCTCTGGTAATTTCTTCGAAATGTGCTCCTGCTTCAGATCTGGTGAGCATAACACGAGCATTATTTTAGAAACACAGTGTTTTGCAATGTGTTGAGGTCAGCCCATTTGTCAAGAATCCTGTAACATGCCTATACATATCCTGTAACACTCCTATACAAAAGGTAAAACTAACCATCCAAGAATGAAACAGGATGCAGACTGTATTGGACCATGAACATGCTCATTATGCACACTAATTAGCTCCACAATTGAGGAGCAAACTACAGCAACGAAGGGCCAGTTTTATGTTGTTCTAGGTTTTCATGATAATATATTTTAATGTGAAAATAATATTTTCCTTTGCAGCACTTCAGCCCTTTCCACAATAAGACTGAACTCTGCTTTCCCTCCTTCTCATTCACTTACATACAATGAAATGTAAGTTTTTTTTGAGCACCAGCTTCTGTTTGTTCTGAATCACATAAAACTAAGCATGTGCTCATCACTCATTCTCCTGTTGAAGCCAGCCCCATCTGGACTCCATTTTGGCTCATCGCCATGATGAAACTTGGCTTCCAACACAGCCAACAAACCTCTCTTCCAGCCCCTGTGCTGGTCAGGAGCCAACAGCTGTGGAAGAGAGGTCAAGTCTGGAGCACAGTCGAGACGGACACAAAGCCAACATGGACTCCCTGTACGAAGAGGGGGAGCAGCCCTTGCCACTGCTGCAGACTCTGCTCACCTCCACGGCACAATGCCTCATGTGTGCCAGAAGATGGGAATCAGAAATGAACCATTGGACAATTAGAAGTTTGCCTGCGGGTTGATAGGAATGACACAGAAACAAGCACATTAACTAAACCAAGATTTTTGTGTGTGTGTGTACCTCTGTGCAGACCAATCTGACAAAGACAGGCTTAAATTTTAAGCCTCTTATCCTTTCAATTAGGCTTTATTCTCCCACAAGATCTATGTCACAACCTCTCCTAAAGAAGTAATGGATGGCTTGCCTGTTGCTAATCTGAAAATAATGTTTTTACAGTACAGAAAAATCAGAAGTAATTTCTGTTCAGAGCAGAAAGAATACTTCAATTTCTCTGCAAGACAGATGTTTAGAGAGACTTAGAGTAAACACCAGTACCATCTGCATGACTTGTCACCCTACCCAGATGGAAAATTGCTACTTAATATTGGCTATGGGCAGAGTTGTGTAAAAATACCATAAAATTTCAAATTAAACAATGTTGGAAAATCCATTTAAATTACCAGTGAGTACTTCATCATTTCCAGAGGTCTGAAGAACAAAAAGACCTCTATGAAAATTAGCAAAGTTGTCATAATAACAGAACATGAGTCTATATTCATAAGTTATCAAATATATGAAGAACACTTTCTTTCAACTAAGAGATTTTAAAATACGCTAAGTGAAAATACTGCTGAAGAAAGCTGCAGCTTTTATATTTATCCTGGCAGGTGCCCTGAGTGCTTGCTGCCTCTCATTTTTCTAACAAGAATAGAGATAATAGTGCATAAGAATAATATGTAGATAGGAAAATCTATTATTACTTGGAAGAGAAGATTTTGAGATTAGCTCAGACGTGGATGTAAGACTCTATCCAGAAAGCTGCCTGTGTCACTTAGCAGGAGTTTTGAAAGAGAGAGCATGTAGGTTCCTATAGCCACTTTTTTTTTTCTGTGCTCAATTAAATCTCTATACTCTATCATATAGCAAAGTTTGAAATAAACAGAAACCATTTAAAACAGTTTAGAAACTCTATTCAACGGCCCATAGAGGAAGAATAAATATTTTGCTACTGACCCTGTTGACACAGACAACACCTACAGTGGATGCAGAAGTATTTTTCTAAGCCATTCCCAAAAGTAACACTCAGGGAAACAAGAATTTCTGGGAACTACAGTCAAGACTTGCTCTGATTCATTTTTTAGGAATACAAGAGAACCCTCTCATAGCAGCAGTGAATGAAGTGAAGCTCTTGTGATGCTGAGAACAAAAGTCCCCAGGTGCTCCTTGGCTTCGAGGCACATTTCTGTTTACAACAGCTTCTCATTTCCAGGGAATGTGTTCTGTGTAAACATGTCTCCTGTGCAGCGCGGCTCCAGTGTGGGGCTGATGACAGCATCTCCCTCCTTCCCTTTTCCTGTGCCCTGCAGTCCAGTGGTCAGTGCAACCCCTCTGCTCCCAGCTCTGTTCCCTCCTGAACCTCAAGAGAGCCTCTTTTGGCCCCCACAGCAAGAATCTCTGCAGTCATCCCACCACTTCCTGCACCATCTCCCACTCCACCTCCTGCCTGCTGCTGGAGCAGGGAGCAGGGAGGGCTTCCTCCAGGTACATCTGCTGCTGCCTGAATTGTAAACCTGGGGACTTCATATTTCTATTTTTTTTAATTTATACAGAAGAATACCTGTAAGTAATTCTTCCTTTACTCTAAAAAGGTAACAGTGCTGAAGAAGACACTACAAGGCATGCACCTACAGCTTGGCAAGTCTATCAGTTCTGGAGAGGGAAATACCCATAGGCAACCCAGACTGTCCATCTGGGCAGTTTCGAACTACTGACAGAAATCTTGCTCTCAGTATCTGTGTTCACCAGCAAGGTGATTGTAGATTTTTCTAGAAGTCCCATTGAAATGGTACATATCAAAAGAGAATTCACATTGGCTTTTCTTTTAGTCAAATATGGAGGGGTATATGAAATTAAAACCAATTGATTTGAAGGCTTTTGTTGCTACACAATAGTTACATCATAAAAGAAGAAGCTATTAGAATCAGAATACACCAGAAAATTTAAGTGGGTCCCATGCTGAAAGCTGACTAGTAGGGCATAATGAATGCTAACTGTCCCTGATAACTTCTGCTGCAGATTTGCTGAGTTTAAAAGCACAATAACTGCAATAATGAGTTACACGATATTTCCTAACTGCCCACAAGGCAAACTCAGATCATGACTGAAGAATCATGCTACATTCTCTCTTTATTTTGTTCTTTCTCATACAGATTCTCAGGGTGAATTTCCTTTCAGCTACACCTATGTACTCCTGTTGTCATCAGGTAGATTGTCCAGTTTACACATGGTTGTTTCTTGCTCTGCACAGTGATTGTTAAAAGAGCTGGTAAACGTCAGTGTGCTACACTGTTTTACAGCATTTACAACAAGTTACAACACCATTTTGGTATTTACCTACGGGTACTTCCAGTGATCACTTCAAAGACTTAATTCAAATTTTATAATATGTATGAATCTGGATAATAAGTTGCTTTAGTTAGAATAACTGTCTTTTAGTCAGTGACGGACAATAGCTGAAACAACAACTAAAATTCTTGCTCCTTTAATTTGCTTTTCAGAATACCATGGCACTGATCATGTTTGTCAAAAATGTCCTGAATTCCACATGGAAGTATCAGAGCTGAAGGAGAATCAAGCCATGTGCAGGCTCCAACACAGCAATGTGTTACAGAGCTTATGACATGGTGTGACTCCCCCAGCGAAATGCATCCTCCTTCTCTTTGCCACAGCCTAAAGCAGGTGACCTATCTGAGGCAGACACTGTTATATCCCTTTAACTTGCACCAGCAGGCTTGTGATATGCTTAACATGCTTCAAACTATACTGAACACAAATGCAGGCATGTTAAATTGATTGACTGAACTGTGCTGCTTCTTGTGCAGTTAACTGGCTTAACTCCAGGGCATGTAAACTCCACCTACCCTGTAAGAGACTTCCTTCCCTGATGGGTAAATTCCCTTAAACAGTTCTAATTTCCTGGTAGAAAAACAGTTTCTTCTGCCAGGGGAGTTTTAATTTTCCTGACCCTGCTGAATGTCTTGTCATAGCTCACATAATCTACATGACCTGAATTTACTAGCATGGAGCTACAGCAGACTCAGCATTAGCTTTCAGATTTGAACTGATATTTGGATTAAACACAGGATTTTGAATTATATTCATAACTTAAGTATTCTGGACCTTCCACTTTATCTGTCTGTTTGTCTGTCTGTCTCTCTCTCTCTCCCAGATATAATATTCACCTCACTTTTCTTTCCATTTCCAGATGGCCATTCAGGACTATCACTATGGTCATTTATTGTGTACTGGTTATCAGGTAATTTCTGTAAATTGAAGTAGATGGTCAATAAGATCCCAAACACTTTCTTGAGCAGTTTAAAGCCCAACAGGAAACAGAATTATAAAAGGCCTAGAGACAGGAAAACAAGAACTTCTAAAGCCAGGCACAAGGTACCATAGTTGAGTTGTCTTGTTAAGGAGAAGATTTAAATGTTAGGTGCTCCTATACAAATCAGAGGCAATTATGTTATACCACATACAAACTTGCCCACTAAAATGAGAGAAATCTGCATAAACAGAAGCCATTTATAAAACAGATGGTGATCTGACTTCTTCAAGGTTTGCCTAAGATTTAGAACTAAAGACTTAGAAATCTGATCACAAATGGTAGTATAGCCTGTAATTTGTACATTGATAGAACTTCTCTCTGGGCTAACCTCTACTACTATAACTTCTTTTCCTAGAAAAACAGAAATAAGAAATCTCAGGTAAATGAGTTTCAAAGGAACAGATGGACAGGCGTTGCTTGAACAAGCTGCAGAATGCTTTGGTATTGGGATTTTCCTGTCAAGTTTTCCACTAAATATCTCCAAACATTTGGTGATTTAAAGTAAACCAAACTACAGCTTGGTGTCCAAGTTATTGACCTTAGAGGTAGAAACCTCAGGTTTGCATGCACGAAGAAGTACGGAGGAAAAAGTTTTGCCTTTCAAGACAAAATCTTCTGGAAACACAGATCTCAGAGGACATAATGTTTAACTCAGCTGGCTGAGCCCACAGTGGTGCGCTGATGAGTTCAGCCGTGTGCTTTTACCATAATTGCAGCATTATCATCAATCATTCCTTCAGAGCAGAGCAAGGATGTCTAATCCGTTTCTAACAACTGTCCCTATCTTCTGTTGCACTTTATACAAAAGACTTTCCCAAATTGTTTTGCACTTATCACTCCCACTGTATGCTTTCTGTGGCCTTCCACTCTACCTCTCAGAACATGTAAACAGTGTTTTAGTGTCTTTATGAAGCCGCTACTATCCTTTCTTAGATGTGGTTTATAATTTGACTTTGAATTTAATATTAAAGAAGTCTACATTCAAAATGCTCTTTGCAACGAATTCTTATATTTCAGGGATCGAGTAATAACTAAAAAAGAAGTGGAAAAAGGATTGTACTTATTTTTAAATCATTTTAGTTCTTGTCTTCATAAAGGCTAACAGCAAGGAAAACACTATGGAGTGGGGTCAGGTGAGAGAGAGGTAGAATCAGGGTAGCTCAGACTTGAGGGAAGAGGTTAATTCTCCAGAAAAGATTAAATCCATTCTTCATATAGCATAGGCTTTGTATCCCATGAGCCAGGTTTTGTCATAAATTCAAAGTAATCTAAAAAATCCAAACACAATACACTTATCCTAACCTCTGAATTTTACCTACTCTGTGTCAAACTACAAATCATTTTCCCAAACTTTCTTTAAAGGGTCACAAATATTTTTGTTATTTGGATTTACTTTTGAATCCATACTGAAATACAAAAGCTTTCATATAATTCTTACAGGGTCTCCTGAAATGCACTTACATTTGCTGGGATGTAAACATTTTACAATACTGCGACTGCAGTTGTTCCAGCTATTGAATGTGGATAATGTTTATGGAGCTGGCAGGGAGGTGACCAGGATCAGTAGCTTTCTTTAAATGGCTTTGAGATCCCAATTAAAAAATACACAGAATTGTATATATACTGTGTTTTGAAAGATCATGAAAGAGCTTAACATCTGGTTATTTCTACTGGTGATGCTACATATACAAACAATATATCTAACTTCCTTAGATTGCATATGGGACATACTTGGTACAGAAATCAAACAAACTCATCCCAGGTTGTTAATACTTTTCAAATTCAGTTCC